>PVJL010010835.1:0-46700 GCA_004026885.1 Lyroderma lyra
CACACACACACGTATTTTAGACGAGAACGTTTAGGTTCTACCTCTCGGCGAATTTCAGTTACGTTGTAGAAGGCCTTGTTATCGGCCGCGGTGCCGCGGTTTACCTGAGGGCCTCAGAACCCCCGTCTGGACCCTTTGAGCAGCACCCCCGTGCCCCCCGCCCCCACCCTGGGGACCCGCTTGTTGATGGGCTGGCGTCGGGGATGAAGTGAGGGCAGAGGCCCCGCCCTGCGCAGGAAGACTCCCTGGGGGTCTAGGAGGTGGCGGGGGGCTGGAGGGCGCTGGGAGAAGACCCGGCCCTGTTCTTACTGAAGAAATGAGGTGTCAGGGCCGGGAGGGCTCCGAGACCCCCCTTCCTGACGAGGCAGCCGCCGTTCCCATGGCTGCTCGGAGGTGAATTGCTGGGGAAGGACCCAGTTCCGCTCTGTCGCTCCGACCGTGTCCGCTCGGGCCAAGCCCGGCGGGATGCAGAGGACGGCAGCGGGATGCAGAGGCTTGGCACCTCTGGCCGTGGTGACCGAGCCCCCCGCCCTGCAGCGGGCTCCTGCTCACCCCACCCCCATGACGTTAGCCACGCCCCTGCCCGCCCCACCTCGATACCTCGGGTCCAGATGGCCCCCGGAGACCAGGACGGAGCTCCTCCTGGAGGGAAGCCCCAAGTTTTCCCGTTTGCTCCCAGCTTCTCGGTTACAGGAGCCCTTCGGGTTCAGAAGGTCGTTCTTCCCAGGGGCCTTGGGTGGGAGAGAGCTGTGGCGTCAAGGGCAGGAGGTCAGCGCCCACGGGGGACCCTGACGTGGCTGGGACCGTCAGCCTGGCCCAGAGCTCCTGGGATCGTCTGCCCAGGGGTCTTCCTAATTGGGAGGGGGCCTCGGGCCCATTGTCACTGCCTCTCCAACTTCCTGGGTGACACCAGGCGCGTCTTGGACACTTTCTGAGAACTTGCCATGTGGGCTCAGGGAGGAGGTGATCACACGTGTTGATCCCCAACGAGTTAGAGACAGTGTGACGACAGGAAACGAGGCGTAGATGTGTCCCCGAGGGGGATCAGTGGGGAATCAGCTCCTTAAGGATGACGTCTGCCTACCCAAGTTCCCAGCACTGAGGCTGGGGTGGGCTGGGGGTGCTCACGTCAGAGAAGGGATCTAGCACCCTGTCTAGCTGGGGACACAGGTGTGATCGCTTTGGCGGGACCGGGTGTTGTCCCCTTTGAGTTGCTGTTTGGGGGCTCTAGAGGCTGGGGGGTGTCCCCAGGACACAGCCCTGGGCCAGGCAGGGGACGGGATCTCAGGGTCTGAGGGCTGGTTGTGCCCGTTTCTTCACGTGTCACCGGGGGACCGCGGTCCCCTTGCTGTCCTGAGGGGCTGAGGAGCTGTCCTCGCTGTTAGAGAAACCTGCAGAGGAGCCCGTAGGTCCGTGAGTCTCCGACAGTGCCTGTGCAGGTGGCGTGCGTGGCCCTGGGGTGGGGCTGAGTGTAGCTTGGGCCTGGACTTCGCATCGGGGGGCCATCGGGTGGGCTTTCGGGCTGGTGGGGAGCAGAGCAGGAGGCCTCTGGGAGCAGCGGCCAGGCCCTGGGAGCCAAGTCGGGGATTATTTTTATTCCTCTGTTCGTGGCTCATGGCCTGGGCTTAACCATGCCATCTGTCCCCACCTCCAGCTCTTATCCTGGCAGGCCCCAGGGTCACTGTGGAGCACTGGGTGGTGGTGGGGAGAAGGAGGGGTGGGGATCCTTTTCTGGGCTGGCGTTGGCCTGCCCCCATTCTCCTAGCCGTGGGGCAGAGGCTGTGTGGGCGGTATGCCCAGTGAGGGGACAGCTGCCAGGCCTGGAGCTGTGGGTGGCCAGGGTGGGCGAGGCCAAACTGGGTGCCAGCAGCAGCAGGCCACCTGGGGCCAGGAGCCACTCCGTTTTGGTCACGAATCCCGTGGCCCAGGGCCTTGGGTGACCCGCTGCCCTGCTTTCTCTGGTACAGACCCAATCTTGGGGACATGGAGTGCAGGTCCTCAGAGAACCTCCGTCGTGGCGCAGTGTCTGGTTCAAGTCTGGGTCTGCCTAGGTCAGGTGTACCGCTGGTCCGCCCGGGGGCCAGCTTCGGCAGGGCCCCAGGGGGCCCGTTTCACCCCAGGTCTTGCTCAGCTCAGGGGAAGGGTGGACTCCCCGGGAGACCCCACAACCTCCGGCTCTCTGGGGGTGCTCACACAGCGTCAGGGGAGTCGGGCCACCCTTCTTCCTTCTCTCCATGCTCTCTAGCCTGCAGAGCACCCTCTGCCTGGCCCGGGCTCTCCATCTGTGTTTAGTGTCAGATTCCAGAAGAAAATCTCCGTTAACACCAGGACACACGAGGGCTTAGCTCTTAGAATTATTAATTAATGAGCCGTAAAGTTAGGTGTTGGGCTTGAGGTGGATGTACCGGTCAGGTCCATTCAGGGGTTCTGCTGGAGGCACTGTTTATTATAGCTTCGTAATAAGGATTGTGACAGTGGTGATGGTGACAGTCAGTGACTCTAATGGAGCACTGACGACACCTGTCTCCATGTTAATTAACATCTCATCTGATTGACCATCATATTGGGACATCTGTTGATGGCAGTTCAGTTTCCTAGCCTTCTGGGCAAAGCCACAGGTGACAGTCTGCAGGGTGTGTCTACAGGCTTTGAGGTGGGCTCCCCGGGGACATGCGGGGTAGGGGGTGGGGGTCTGGGTAAGGACTGTGAGCCACAGACACTGCACAGATAGGACACTGCTCCAGTGGGAGCAGGCCCTTGTCCTCACTTTACAGATGAGCAGAGGCCTGGGGAAGTGGAGGCGTTGGCCACGGTCCCATAGTGGCTTGCAGAGTAGGAACCCCAAACTAGTTTCTTGATTCCCAGACATCACACCTTTTTATAAGCCTCCAAAATAAATTCCACAGGGATTTACAGCACCTCACACTCCCCCTCGGGTGTGACATTTACTGGGTTTTTTCTTTCGTTTCCTGACACTAAACGTGGAGCAGAGAGATCACTGTTTCACAGAGGACACGTAGCGGATGCCCATTCATGCGTTCATGCTTGTGTTGTCCAGCATCGTGCCATGGGCTGAGCACTTCCTGGAAGAAGACGACTGTCCCTGTCCTCCTGGTGTCCCAAGTGTGGTGAAGGACCAGTGTCTCCTGGGAGGTGGTGACCAGACTACACAGTAGGCTCTCTGTACCAAGCACGGGGGTCTGTTGGAGCACGCAGGAGGGCAGCTAATCCAGACGTGAGATCTGCGTCGTCCTCCCAGAGGAAGTGACATTTTGGCTGGGCCTCACTCAGGTGACAGAGGGACAGGGAGGAACGTTACAAGGTGTACTCTCAGCTGTGGAGAAAGAGTTTAGCGTGTTGGGATTATCGTATGAATAATTGCGTTTGGGAGTTGGGGGCAGGTGCAGAGGAGGGTGGACAGTCCAGAGGACAGGGCAGACGTATGGAAGGTCTGGCTAGTGAGGGGCCTCAGAGAATCCTGTTGGGGAGTATGTTGTCTTACCCCAAATCACGGGGAGACCATTGAGAGGTTTTAAGTCAAGCTTGTCCAACCTGCAGCCCAGGACGGCTTTGCATGCGGCCCCACACAAATTCGTAAACTTTCTTAAAACATTATGAGATTTGTGTGTGATCTTTTTTCTTTTTTGTAGCTCATCACCTGTCGTGAATGTGAGTGTAGTGTACGTGTGGCCCAAGACAATTCTTCTTCCAAGGTGGCCCAGGGAAGCCGGAAGGTTGGACAGCCCCGCCTTAGGTAGAGGAGGAATCGTGGGATCCGATTGTTTTGTACAAAAATGACTTTTTTTCCAGTGAGGGTCTGTTAGTACTAAATTCTTTTCACCTTTGTCCGAAAATACCTTTATTTAATGTTCACTGTTGACCGATATTTTGGTTGGGTTTTGAGTTCTCGGTTGGTAGTTATTTTTCCCTCTACAATTTGGAGACGGTATCTGGGGCCGTGTGGTGTTACTGTTGGGAAGTCTGTTATCAGTCTCTGCAATGGGTATACTAGCTCTTTCTGGAGTAATCTGTCCTTTTGGACTCTGGATGCTTTTAAGAGCTCTTCTTTGTTTTTGCTTTTCTTTAGTGTTACCTCTAATAGGTGTTTATTTGTTTGAATTTATTCTGGCTAGAATTCAGAATGATTCCTGCGTTGGAGGATTCGTGTATTTCATTAATTGGGGAAAATTTCCTGCCATTATAATTTTAAATGTTCTACTTCATTTTCTACATTCTTTTCTTTCTGGAGTGCTAATTGGAGGTGGGTTGAACTGCCTTATTCTATTCTCCTTGCTTTTTATCATTGTTAAAAAAAATACATCTCTGAGTAATGTCCTCCAGATTGTTAATTCTTTCTCTAGCTGTATCTAATTTGCTGTTAATCGCTTTTTAAAAATTTATTTATTTATTTATTAGATCCCCAAGAACTACAGATAATTGAAATATCAGATGAAAAATTACTATATAATTGTGTTTTTAAAAAAATATTGACTTAAACAAGAAATTGGAAACACAGAAAGAATTAGACACTACTAAAACTACAAGGCAGGCTGTAAAAAAGAACAAAATAAAACATTTAGAAATAAACATTGTAATCCTGAAATAAAAAATGCAATGGTTAAGATTAACAGCATGAGGGAGGAGGGGGGATGGAAGGAGAACTCTCAGTGGTGAACACAGAACGCAACACATAGATGATGTGTTGTAGAATTGTACACCTGGGACCTCCGTAATATTTGCTAACCCAGTGTTCATGATAGAATCCAGACCAGCATTTCTAGTGGAGAATGAGCTAGTTTCTTTTTTCAGATCAAGTGACCCCCTAAGGCACACTTTGAGGAAAACTCATTGTAACAGCCACAGAGAGGAAGCCAGCTAAAAGTCCTGGGCCACCGGAGGGCAAAGATGAAAACCCAGCGGCTCTGTGGACTTGCTGTATGACCTTGGGCCAGTCCTTAGGCTTCTTGGGCTTCAGTGTCCTCATCTGCAAGCTGAGGGATTGGGTTGGGTTTCCCCTCGGGATCCTGCTTTAAATCTCAATGGTTTAACCTCCTTTGGACTGTCTTGTCGCCTGCGCCAGCATCTGGCCAAGCTCCTCCCCTCAGCTGCCCCCTTCCCTTCACTGAATGTTGGTTGACCACCCTGACCCTCATGTCCTGACCTCTCTGTGAAGAACTGTGTGTCTAACATGCCTGGGTGCGGGGTGAGAGGTCTCAGGCACAGGTAAGGGAGACAAAGTGAGCGATGCTCTGGGAAACTCTCACCTTAGAGGGTCCTGGGTTGGAGCTCAGGTGTTTAGATTCCCAGCCCTGGTTTTGGGCTTCTGGGGTACACTGCTCCTCCTGGCTAATGGGGGAGAAGAAAAGGGAGGTATACGAGGTCTGTCCGCAAAGAACATGTCATGTGAGGCATTGATTGAAGAAGATACAAGATACAAGAAATAGTGTACACAGGACAGTGACACCTCAGTCCCCTTCAACGTAGGTACCTTTGTCGATTGCAGCCTGTACACGTTCCATATTCTCACACTGGCTGCAGATCTTCCAGAACAGGGATCACTTCCCACAGATTCTCCACCATCTCTGAAGCGTCGATGCCACACTTTCGTCTGCACAGCTCCCACTGCGTCTCCCCGAAAACCTCATGAATCATCTGAGCAGTTTCCGCGGAGGAGTTGTGCAAGCCTAACGCAAAGTGTGACGCAGATGCGCCGCTCTACTGGCTCCGTCATTTTAAAGGTGACGGCCACCCAGTGCACGCGGTCACTCAGCGGCGTCTAGCGCCCCCCGCTGATCAGTACAGTGAAGGCGTCACTGCAGGCATGCGCATTCTAGCCCTCTCACCTTGGCTGCTGGGTTGCATTGATGTCACTGCACAAACCATTCTCCTTATATTGACAACGGCTGGATTTTTTCTGGACAGACCTTGTGTGCGATACCTGTGGCGGGGAGAGGTCCTCCTGTGCAGGTGTGCTCAGTGGCTGGGGGCTCGAGGAGGGCCATGGGCAGTAGCTGGTACCCACCTGGTATCCATACCCCCAAACTGCTTTAAGATGACTAGTGTGTCCTTCTGAAATCCCTGGGGACTGTGGTCAGAAACTTAGGGCTTGGACGGTTGGAGCCAAGAGATCACTGGTTGTATCACACTGGTGGCAAGGACAGGGTTGTATTGTTACCTAGAGGCACCAGCAAGCCTTATCCCCAACATGTGAGAATCAGCCAGGTCTAGAAGCTTCCTTTCAAAAGAAGCCCTGCTGGGGATGGAATAGCAAATGGTCAGGAGAATTGAAATAGAGCTGCATTTTACTTTGCATTCTTTTATTTAATTTAAACGTTTAATTGTGGTAAAAGACACATAAAACTTGTCACCTTGACCTTTTTAATTTTTTTTTGTTTTGTGGATGAATACATTTTATTGTAAAGAGGCTAGACAACTTGTCCCCAAACAGGTACATAATAAATAGCAAAATTAAGAGCCAAACATCTTACCCTTTTTTAAGTGAGTAGCTCAGTAGCGTTAAACGGATACCCACATCGTGGTGCAAGAGCTCTCCAGAACTTTTTCATCTTGCAAAACCAAAACTTTCACGCCCATTAAACTCCGACGGCCCATTCCCTCCTCCCACCAGTCTGCTTTCTGTCTCTGTGACTTTGACACCTGTAGATACCTCGTGTCCGTGGAGTCAAGGCAGCGTGTGTCTTTCTGTGTCTGGCTTATTTCACTGAGCATAGTGTCCTCAAGGTCCATCTGTGTTGTAGCACGTGACAAGACTTCCTCTAAGGCTGAATCATACGCCTTTGTACGTGTGGGCCACATTTTGTTCACGGGCACGGACCCACCTGGGGACACTCGGGCTGCTCTCCACGGCGGGAATGGTCTGCTGTGAACGTGCGCGTGCAGATAGCTCTGCGGGGCGCGGCTGGCAGTCTCCTTTGCATCTGTACCCAGAAGTGGGGTTGCTGGGTCGCGTGGTCATTCTCTTTTAACTTGGCGAGGAACCTCCGTACTGGTCTCCGTTTCACATTCCTACCAGCCAGAGCTCAGTGCTTTGCATCCTTTGGGCCCACTGCTGGTTGGATGCCAGACCACCGGCAGGTACTTGGCCTCAAAGCAGACACCAGCTATTGTAAGAAAGCGGCCCCTACTTCCCAGCCCTGCCTGGGTTCTGGGGGCTGCGATCCGAGAGTGCCCAGGTCCCCGCGCCCCTTGCACGGGCGGGAAGCTGAGCTCTGCAGGCCGCCTCAGCCTTCTGGACCTTACACTTCACTCTTTGACCCCCGGGACCCCTGGCCTTTCCCCCCAGGCTCCTGTGCTTTGAGTGGCAAGGAGGAGCAGCTGGTTCTAGGGCTCGTCCCCCCCGGGGTGCCCCGTCCCACCGCCCCCAGTGTTCTTCCACCAACACCACGTTGTCTTCCCCAAATAGGTCCAACGGGCGCTCCTCCAAGCCGAGCCTTGGAGGGCACGGCCGGCACCATTACCTCCAACGAGTGGAGCTCTCCTAACTCCCCTGAGGGGAGCAACATCTCTGGGGGCAGCCAGGCCTTGGACAAGCCCATCGACAATGACGCGGAGGGCGTGTGGAGCCCGGACATCGAGCAGAGCTTCCAGGAGGCCCTGGCCATCTACCCGCCCTGCGGCCGGCGCAAGATCATCCTGTCGGACGAGGGCAAGATGTACGGTAAGGAGCCCGTGGGGGTGGGATCTGGAGACGGGCCCGAGGCATGGGACCAGGCGCCTCGGGGGCCCCTCCGTGGGACGGGGGGCGGGGCGTCAGCTCGTGGGGCTTCTGTTAGGGGGACACTGCTTTCTCCTGAGCTGGTTCCCAGGCCGCAAGGGCCCCTGAGGAGAAGCTGCTGAGTGTAGGAAGCTTGGGAAAGGGGACAACCCTGGAAAAATCCCGCAGGACGGAGGTGGCGGGACGTGGCAGGGCCAGCAGGCGTTCATTTGGGCGCCACTGGGCCCCAGACTGGGTGCTGAGCTGTCTCTTGGTGCGTGCGGCAAACCCTCTATCGCACTGACCCTTTTAGCCGTGGGTGTGCAGCTCAGTGGCGTGTAGGACCTTCACACTGTTGTGCACTTTGTCCAGAACTTTGTCATCGTCCCCACTGAACCTCTGTCCCCCTTGCACTCCAACTCCCCCCTGCCCCCGGCCCCGGCAGCCGCACCACTCTGCCTTCTGTCTCTGCGGCGGTGATGCTCCGGGCACCTCTTCTGGGTTCGATCACACAGCATTTGTCTTTGCGACTGGCTCGTGTCAGCGAGCCCGATGTCCTCGTGGTTCGTCCGTGTTGTAGCAGGTGTGTCAGCATGTCCCTCTTTTTAAGAACGACTCGCCTTCCGTCGTGTGGACAGACCACGTTTTGTCTCTGCCCTCATCTGGTCGCGGGTGTTTGGGGTGGACCTTAGTTTGCTTTAGTTGCTGTGGGCAAACGTTTCTCTCTTCACTTGACCTGAAAAGGAATCGGGTTAAGGGACTTCATCTTCCGTCACCAGATGACATGACTGAGCCAGGTTTTAGGAACCCCAAGTCTTGGGAGTTCTGTTAGGCAGGCGGGGAGCTGTTGGTGTGTGTGTGTGGGGGTGCAGAGCAGGGTGAAAACGGCACTTGGCCACCTGTCCTGGCCATGTCAGTGTCCCTTCTGCGGAAAGACGGGGAAGGGCACAGCGTGGGGCATGGCACAGAGAGGGACATGCGACTGGGGACAGGGGCTGAGGCCAGGAACCTCTCCACAGCGCTGAGTGGGACAGGAGCTCCGGGTGGCCTCTGACGTCCACGATCTCGTCTTTACTTTGAGGGAGGGATGGTAACCTCTGCTCAAGATGCAGAGAGAAGCTCAGCGAGGCCAGAAGTTTCTCCCAGAATCTCAGGGTGTAAACGGGGGAGCCGGGGCAGGAGCCGCACAGCGCGCCCCCACTGTGGCCTCTCCAGAGAAGGGTTGTGCTCCTCCCTTCTCCCGGCCGGCCCCGCCTTCTGCTTGGCCCCAGCTCCAGGTGGGTCAAGTACTTGGGGGGTGGGGGGTGGGGCAGGAGGCCGCTCGCCCAGCCCCCACAGCACCTGTCCTCCGCGAGCACAGAGCCTGCTCAGGGCCAGACGCTGGCTTAGCCGCGTCTCTTGTTACCGGGCGTGGGCCTGGGCCACGGCGGGGTTGCACAGGGAGCCGATAGGGGGGCTCTGGGCAGGGGCCCGGTCCAGCTGGGGCGTATATATAGCTCTGAGCTCAGCCCCAGCGTGCGGGCGGACTCCAGGGAGCCGGAGGAGGAGGCCCAGCTGCCCAGCTGCCCAGCTGGCTCAGACCCCCGTCCCACGGAGCCTGTGCTCCTCCGTCTCCACACCTCCCCCTGGGAAACCTACTCTTGTCATCCTTCCGAACCTGAGCCGCCCCCTGCACCCCCAACCCCGACCTCGGGAGGCCTGGTCTTTCCACACTCCCGAGTCCCATGTCCACAGGCTGTCATTTGTGCTCCACGTGGGCCAGCGCGGTGGGGCACAGGTTGGCGCCAATGACAAGCATGCAGGTGGCGGGCTCAGGCAGGGAGCCCGGAGAGGACAGGGGTCGGGCCTGCCCGCGGCCCGGTCCCCGCACACCCAGAGCTGGACGCACCGATGCCGGCCACACAGACGTGCAGATGAGCGCCCTGCCTCCCGCGTGCGGCCCGGGGCCGCTTCCGTTTTGGCCCCGTCACGGTGTGACCCTTGCCTTGGCACTGACCACGGTGGCCATCCTGACCTCCTTCCGCCAGCCTGGCCTCTGGCCCTGTCGGCAGGCATGGGGAGGTGGGCACGCTTCCCTCCCTGTCCACCCTCACACGCTGCCCTCCCCTCCTCTGACCGCCCCAGAGGCCCTGCCGCGCCCTTGCCCCCCGGTGCTGGCTGTGGGGGTCCCTGTCTCCCCTGCCCGCCCGGAGGTGGCTCTCCCTGCCTCTCCTCTCCGTGCTTTCTCCTCTGTCTCGCTGCGTGCCCGTGGCCGAGGCCGCCCAGTCCTGTTCACAGTGCTGGTGCCCCCCGCGCGGGCCAGGCCGGGGCTGACGGCGTCGGGGCCGAAGGGGAGACACAGGCAGACATAGGAGACGCGGCACGGGCGCTGGGCACAGCTGGCCGAAGGGCTGGGTTGTCTCGGGGGCCCTGTGGAGGCCTGGGGAGGGGGCGGTGGTTTGGGGGGTCTGGGCAAGGCCCTGGGATCAGGTCAGGCGTGAAGGGAGGAGTCACACGGCTGATGCGGGGCAGGTCAGGGAGCTCCTCCTGTCCCCGCCATGCGGCCCTCTGCTTTGTCACCCTGTGGTTTCCGGCTCCCTCCGTGCGTCGGGAGGCGCGATGACACGAGCCTAGGTTCACATTCGGGCTCGGTCCCAATAGCCAGTGTCCCCCGGGGCGCGTGGTCTGACCTTTCCCGGCGTCAGAGTCCTCGGTGGTAAGAATGGGGACGCTAACCATAGTCCCCCCTCACCTTTTTGGGGTTTTCGTTAAGCTGATTTATTTTATTTTATGAGGGAGAACACATGTTGCGTTACCTGTGCCACGTTAGCCGTTTGGAACCATTCGAGCCGTCTGCGGCGTACAGCTCCGTGACATCGAATGCCTGTGCGTCCCCGCGCCCCGTCCCCTCTGTGCATCCCAGAACTCGTTGGGCACAAACTCCCCCACTTCCCTCCCCCCAGCCCCCTGCCCCCGTCACTTCCGGTCAGTATTCTGTCCCCGCGAATTTGCCCTTTGGGTGTCCCACAGAGGCGGAATAGTCCGGCAGTTGTCTTTCTGTGTGTGGCTGATGTCACGTCGCACAGTGTCTCCCAGGTTCGTCCACGCCTGTGGCACGTGTCAGATGTCCCTGCTGCTTTTACAGCTCCAGGCCCTCCATCGGAAGGGAGCGTCTCGTCTGCCCATCGATCTGCTGATGGACACTTGGGGTGCTTCCACCTCTGGCCGCTGGGAACGTGGGTCTGCAGGTCCCCACGTCTCTGCTCTCAGTTCTCCGGGGTCTGTCCCTGGCGGTGCAACTGCAGGGTCGGTGTGCTGAGTCCCTGTTTAATTTTCCGAGGACCCGCTGCGGGGGCTGCGCCCTACACGTCTGCCGGCCGTGGGCGGGGGTCCCGGTTGCCTCCTCTCCTCGTCGGCCCTTGGTGCTTCGTGATAGTCGCCCTGTGGGCGTGAGGGCGCACCTCCCAGGTCCGACCTGCGTGTCCCCGGGGCTGAGTGATGCTGAGCATCCTGGCCGCTGGGATGAGCACAGGGAGCAGGTGCGCGGTGACCAGCCCCGGGTGACCAGCCCCGGGAGGCGGCGCAGACTGGCACACGCCCTGCCCGCGGGGGTTCGCAGTTTACGGCCCCTGAGAGCTCCAGGGCTGGCAGGCAGGAGGGGGCACGCCCACGTGGGGTGGAGGGGTGCAGGGAGCCTTCTTGGGGTGGCGGCCTCGAGGACGGATTAGGATTTCAGCAGCGGCCTCAGAGCCCTGCAGGGACCATGGTGCAAACAGGTCAGATGTCAGGCTTCATGCACAAGTGTTCTCTCCACAGATACCCACCCCCTCCAGGCTGCTCGTGGGGGAAGGGCCGGCCCCCTCCCCAACCCCAGCCTGCAGGGGTGAAGTGGGGAGCTCACGGGAAGGGCTCTCTCTCTCTCTGGAAGGTTGCAGACCCTTCCTCTCTGGGTGGGGAGGCTCCTGCCCTCGGGGGCTCAGCCCGTCCTAGTTTTTAAGACTAATAACATCAGTTATAACAGGACCTTGTTGATGACCTGAACAGTAACGAATGACCTGACGGACCCATGAAGTGACAGATGCTTTCCTTGCATGGGGGGACCTCCCCCCCCACAAAACCCCGGACTTTTTAAATAAAAAATCATGTATTTATTCATATATGTTTAAACTTCAGTCACCTTCAAAGCACTCTCGGTTGGAGGCAGGACACCTATTGAGACGCTTTTTCCACGGCTCAGAACAGTTTTGGGACTCGTCAATGTTGTTTATCTTTTCATTGCTGGACTTTTTGGGGTGACATTGGTTCACAAGAATCCCACAGGCTCCAGGTGTACAGTTCTCCATGCACCGTCTATGTTGCCTTGTCACCACCCAGGGTCAGTTCTCCTTCCGTCACCGTGTATTTGAGTCCCCCCCGCTCCTGTCCACCCTCATCCTGCCCTCAGGTGACCACTGAACTAGGGACTGTCCACATGGAACTCGGCAGTTTGGACGCCGTACAGTGCTTCTGCCGTTTTTCATGTCACCTCTTCCACGTTGGCAAACATTTCCCCTTGGGGACATTTTTCATCCAGGGAACAAAAAAAGTCGCTCAGGGCGAGATCGGGTGACTAGGGAGGGTGGGGCACGTTTTTGGTGCAAACCTGCTGAGCACCAGCGTGGGGTGGGCAGGTGCGCTGTCAGGCTGCATGGTGTCCGTGTCCGTCACCATCATGCAATGGGCACACGCGGTGACAGAGTCTCCAAAACAGTCACTGAAGCCGCACGCAGCCTCTCACCTCCACGCCCGCCGGTGCCCGGATGCAGACGGGTTCTAGAACCCTCTCCCAGCGGGGGGGCCTGTGCTACCAGGGACCACCCTCCAGGAGATCATTCCAGGTTTTGGGGGTCCCCCGTTGTACTTTATTCTATGAACACGTCTGTGGCTGGGACAGAGGGCTGGGGGAGGGAGGGAGGCAGCACACAGGAAACGATCCGGAAAGGCCCGTCCCAGGCGGGTGTGGCAGCTGGCTCTGTCCCTTAGCTACATCTAGAACCCAGCTACTCCCTCGTGCTCTAAGCTCCCCACCTCTCTGCTTGGACGACGATGAAAACCTTCTCCCCACTAATAAATCTCCTGCTCCGGGCCTCATCCATCCATCCGTCCATCCGTCTGTCCGTCCATTGGACAAATAGGTGCCAGGTAGTTGCGATGCAGGCCTGAATGGAGCTGTGGCCCCTCCTCTGAGGTGCTGACCATCTTCAATGGTTCCCAACCTTCCTAAGGCCGTGACCCTTTAATCCAGTCCCTCGTGCTGTAGTGACCCCCATAAAATTATTGTCGCTGCTATGTCATAGCTGTCATGTTGCTGCTGTTATGAACCGTCGTGTAAGTACCTGATACGTGTTTTCCGATGGTCTTAGTGACCCCTGTGAAAGGGTCATTTGTCCCCCAAAGGGGTCGCGACCCACAGGTTGAGGACCGCTGATCTAGAAGGAGAAGACAGACAGGGAGGTGATAAGCCACTACCTGGGTCCGGGGTGTGGGCTGGAGGAGCAGCTCTGCAACCCCATCCCAGGTGGTCTGTAAGGCACCCCAGAACGAAGTGTCCCCCGCTTTCCCTGCCCACCCCGAGGCCCTGCAGCCCGGCCTCCTCTCTGCCCTTGTGCTTGACCGTACCCCGGGACGGGGCCCTGCGCGCCACGGCTCGTGTGGGCTGGAGCGCGTCCTCGGTCGTGAAGGGGGCTGTGCGCACCCCGTCTCTCCGTAGCCAGGTGGTGAAGCCAGGGAACCCCTCTTTGTCATCTTGTCTGTAACAGCAGAGGACACGGGTGAGAGGCTGGGCATGGGGGGCCCCTCAGTGTTACCTGTTGGGGGATCTGCTCAGAGCCGTGGGGGCGGACAGGCGGCTGACCTGGGTTTTCTGCACCTGAGTTGGGGGCCTTGGGCCTGCTCTCTGGGGACACTCACGTCCCAGCCCTCTTTCTCCCAGGCTTCCATCTGATAAGGGCCTGCTCACCTGCGAAGGCGGCGGGGACTGTGGGGATTGCACAAGGAAGGGCCGTGCCCAGGCACCTCCCTGCGGCCCCCAAGTGTGCCGGAGGCCCCGAGCAGGTGGGAGGTGGGGCGGCGCTGAGCGCGTGGTGGCGAGGACAAGGACGCGGGCTCTGAGGGCCTCTCAGGCTGTGTGCCCTGGAGGCCTGGGGCCCAGCGAGGCCTCAGCTTCCTCTCACGGCTGCGGGGTCCCTGGGCCCCAGCGATGGCAGAAGAGAGCATGCAGAGGCCTCACCCCGAGTCCCCACTCAAGGAGGGCAGAAGGTGCAGGCAGGGCCCACCCCCATTTGCCGCCCCGTGTTCTCCTCCCCCAGCTGATGACCCTTGGTGTCCCCGCAGGTCGGAACGAGCTGATCGCCCGGTACATCAAGCTCCGGACAGGGAAGACCCGCACCAGGAAGCAGGTGGGCCCTGGGGGTGGCCGTGGCCCCTGCAGTGCCGAGCTGGGGTCCCAGGGGGCCAGCTCAGGTCCCATTCAGCAGCCCCCTCCCCATCCTACCCCAGCCTGCCCGAGGACATGGAGCCAGGTGCCGGCACTGTGCTTGTATTCACTGCCAGGCGCTGGATTAGCCAGGACGAGGGCCCATCGTGGACTGACCCATTCATTCATTCATTCATTCATTCAGGACACAGGTGTGGGCTGAGGACCGTGGCGCGCTGAGGGTCAGGGAGCCAGGAAGGGGAGATAGTGACAGGGGCCCTCTCTTCTCCCGCAGGTGTCCAGCCACATCCAGGTGCTGGCTCGACGCAAGGCCCGAGAGATCCAGGCCAAGCTAAAGGTAAGGCCAAGGGCCGTGGGGGAAGGGGGACCTCGGGCACCGGGGGAGCTGCGTCCTGAACATTGGGGCTCTTTGCCCAACAGGAAGAGACTTCCCTCTGGGTTTAGGGGCTGGTTGCTTGTGTGTGACCCCAGCATGCTTCATGGTGTTGGTGAGAGAGAGGGAGTGAGGTTCAGCCTCTCACCGCCACCCGTCCACCCAGGGAGGGACACTTGACCTTGGAGCTCTGTGTGTGGCTGCCAGGCTCCAGGCATGTCTCCTACTGGGCCCGGCCCAGATCCCGGCGGGGTTGTCCCCCAGGCCCCCATTCCTTGAGCCTCGTTGGGAGCCTGCAGGGCGGTGGGCGTGGCGGGTGCTGCTGTGTGGGGGCTCGCGGCGAGAGCAGGTGGAGCACCTTCTGCGCCCTGCTCTCTGGGACTGGCTGTTCCTTCCCCACCGCCACCAGCCCCACCTCGAAGCCGCCCAACAGGTGACAGCTCTGCGGAGGGCCAGCTGCCGATGGCATTCCGTTCTGGGTGGCCCCGCTCCGTGCAGGCCTTGGACCCCGGAGCCAGAGGGCCCTTCGGGTGACCACGAGGCAGTAGTGGGCTCTGCATAGAGGAGTGGACAGCAGGGGCTGTCCAGTGGCTTGGTAGGAAGACCTCCCCTCGGGGGACACGAGGTCAAGACCAGCTGTTTACAGGAGTTTTCTCTAAAGCTGTGGAAGCTCCTTTTGTCCCCCCCCACCCCAAATAAAACATCACCCCGTAAGTTATCAGAGGAGCTACCCTGCTGCAAGCTAGGTGGGCGAGGACCGCTCACGGCCGTGACTCTTGAACCTGAAGGCACCTCAGACCCCAGTTTAAAAGCCCCTGAGTTAAGTGACCTCTGAGGTCCCGTCTGGCCCCGTGGTCCCACAGTCCTGACACAGGAGGCTCTGAGTGAGTGGGAGGGGACTCTGAGGAAGCCACCCCACGGGCTGCTCAGCTCCGGTCCTGGTGCCATCAGTCCAGCTGTCCCCAGCCCCACTTTGTCCCGGGACAGCTGGCCGGGCCTCAGCTGTTGACCCCTCCCTCGCAGGCTGGCATTTGTCCCTGCGGACACCCGACGGGCACAGGATTCCAGCTTGCTCCTCCTGTCCTCTCTCTGCTCGGCCGCTGACTCACTGGGCCCCGGGCGGAGACCAGGACAGGAGAACAGACTTGGCCGTGCTCGGCTTAGTGTCATCGAGTGGAACTTTTCATTCTTTGGGTGACATTTGCTTCAGGGAATGGCAGTGATCCCCGGTCCACAGGCTCTGACTTAGGGCCTGGGGACAGACACCCGGGGGTTGCCATGGCCACTTAGATAAGCGGCCACTTTCCACGTGCACGCGTCCTGTTGAGATTGGCTCGAGCACGTTGTCGTTGTCCAGGGGGTCTCAGCGAGGTCAGGTGGAGATCCTTGGGGACTCAGGCGGGGTCCGGCCTGGCTGCACCCTTGTGCCGCGTGGGCCCGGGCGAGTCCCTGCCCCTCCCTGGAGCCTCATCCAGTCTCCCTGTTTATAAATGACAGGGTTCAGGGCGGTGGCGTGTGAGGTCCCCTCCAGCCTTGAAGTTCATTGACTCCCTGGCGCTGTCTCCGGTCGCTGGTCACTCCCTGTAACGTCCTGCCCACTTCCCCTGGTTCCTGTCCCACCCGCTGATTTCCGGAGCTGTAGGGGCTTGTTTAGATCTGCTGTCCAGGGAGGGACACAAGTGGCTGACCCTGAGCAGACGGGGCACTACGGCCTCGTGACGGGGCTGTAACCTCAGGTGGCCGGGGTGCGCCCCACCGCGTCTGTCACGACCTCCTGGTGGGAGAGGGCCTGACCGGCTGGCCTGGGCGGGTGTGGCTTTGCCCCCTGAACAGTGCAAGTGTCCTTGGGGGTGGCCTCTGAGAGCCGGGCCCAAGTGGATGACGTGTCACTCTTGCATGCCCTCTGTGCCGTGCACCCATGCCGTCAGATCCCGAGGGACCCCCCGCCCGTGGTATCTTCTGCTCCCTGAGCCTCCAGAGGCCCAGAGATGATGGCCGCCCTGGACCAAGCCCGCAAGGCCAGCCATGGCTGCTGTCACTGAAATTCTCTGAGCCTCAGTTTCTCCATCTTAAAATGGGGGGTCCCATGGGTCCTGCCAGTCTCCTAGGAGTGCTGTGATGTTCAGAATCAAAGTGAGACAGTGTCCTTGACCTTCTGGGGGCCATCTTGTGCCACGTGGGCGTAGATGGTCCCTGAGAAGCCAAATGGGAGGGCGTGTGGTTGGGTCCTGGCTCTGCCCATGACCATGCAGCAGCCTGGATGCCTCCCCCCACCGACCCTGCCACCCAGGCCCCACACAGCCTCACACCTCGGCGATGCCCACCTCACGGGGCTGTGCACGGGCGAGCAAAATCGTGTGCAAAAGTGCCCGTACGCCGCCAGGGCCCCATCAGCTCTCACCTTGTCTCAGCACAGGTGCGGGTCTGCCGAGTCACGTGTGAAATGATGGTTATTCTCCCCATTCAAATGGGGATTTGAGATCAGACTCCTGGGTGACACGACCTAGGCCTTTGGCCCTAATGAAGCTGCACACCCCGAATAACACCTGCTGTGGCCGTCGGTGTACGTGGTCTCACTTGGGACAAAGACACAATTCCCATGAGGCTTTCTGAACGATACTGGAATGTCATCTCACTGGCTTGAGGCCCTCTGGGGTTGGGGAGCTCAGGGTGGGCAGCACTGGCTTAACACAAGCGTAGGAGGCGATGAGTACTGTTACTGTGGCTACCGGTGTCCTCAGCGGTGTCTGCAGAGCCTGGCGGGGTGCGTCCGTTTCTGGGGTTGGACCCACGGCAGGCAGACAGCTTGTCCAAGGTAGAGAGCGCCACGGGCACCCACAGGGCAGGATGGAGACAGGTGGGGCCACGGAGACTGTCTCCCGTTTCCAAACAGTCTGTGGGACCAATGACAACCCCCTCCCCATTCAAGGGGGGTGAGGTGTGACAAATAACTATGTGTCACCTGCCGTGAGCCAGACGCCGAGCCTGCTGCCAGTGGTGTGGACGTGAGCAGGGACTGGAGGGTCCCTGTTCTCAGCTGGTGGTCGCCAGAGTGGGGCTGGGGGAACGAGTGAAAAGGGGGAAGGGGAGTAAGAATACAGACTTCCAGTGACACAAGAAGTAAGCCACAGGAGAGTCGGGTATAGCTCAGGGGACGTAGTCCATAACAGTGCGATGACTTCGCCCGGTGACCGACAGACGGGCACGAGCATTAGCGTGGGGGTCACACGGCGAGGTGTGTAAACACCTCGGTGCTGTGCGCCTGAAGCTGTGTACTGTCATCCCAACTGTACTGTCGTACAAAAGAGAAAATTTAATCTGAAACGAAAGGAAGGAGGGAAGGAAGAGCCCCTGTTCTCAAGGTGTCCCCGTGGTCAGTTGCAAAGTCTGCTCTAATAAAACAGGCAAGGCAAGTACACGAGGGCCGTCTGGAATCAACGTGGCCATCAGTGGCTCAGTTTTTCATGTCACAGGGCTGGACACTGTCCCGACAGCCCCCATGTCCCTCTTTGACAGATGAGAAAACTGATCTGAGCAACCAGGTGACTTGCTCCAAGTCACACAACAAAGTAGCAGCATTGTAGGGACATAAGCCTGGCCCCCTCGGCCCTAGTTCAGGGCTGTGGCCGCTGGCCCTAGGGGACAGCTCCCCTGACCACACGCCCCCCACCCGCCTCCCCTCTACCTACCAGCGAGGCCACTGCTGAGGCCGTCCCCTCCGCTGTCTCCCCAGGACCAGGCAGCTAAGGACAAAGCCCTGCAGAGCATGGCTGCCGTGTCATCCGCCCAGATCATCTCGGCCACGGCCTTCCACAGTAAAATGGCCCTCGCCCGGGGCCCGGGCTGCCCAGCAGGCTCAGGGGTAAGTGGGACTGCCCGGAGCCAGAGGCCAGCAGCCCTCTCCTTCTGGCCCCTCCCCTTCTGCAGAGGCCCCCGCAATGGCCATGTCCAGTGTCAGTCTTCTGAGTCCTCCGAGGCCCCGAGAGCCAGCGGGAAGGAGGGACCGAGGACTCAGGGGCTACGCTGGTATTGGAACCACCTTCCTGCAGGCCTTGGCAGGGACACGGCAGACCGTGCACGAGGGACAAAGGCAACCCCGTTAGCGGACCCCCCGAGAGGCTGCACGTCATTGGCCCAATTTACAGATGGGGACAATGAAGTCCAAGGGACGGAGGCTGCCGCTGAGCTTGGCCCTGAGGGGCCCTGCCACTCGGCCTCGTGCCCACGCCTCCCACAGGCACTGCTGTCCCCCCAGCTGCAGGGCCGATGTCCAAGAGCAAACTCCTGTTCCAACTTTAAATGTCTCAGCCTCAGGCCACCGCCAGGTTAGTCACACTTCCCGAACGGTCCAGGAAGTCTCCTTCCCAGGGCTGTGTCCTCACAGGGCTTTCTTAGCTGACGAAGGGACTGAGTGAGTCTCGAAGGTGTCCCCCACAGTGCCCCCCGAGGGGCGGGGACAGGCCCCGTGCTCGGGCGAGCTTCTTGTCACAGTGTGTCCCCGTGAGCACTCGTCGACAGGGTGCTTAGTGGGTAGGACACAGAGCGGCTCCGTGCGGAAGGACGTTGGGGGCACTCAGAGCTAACGACGCCCGCGGGGGCGGGTAGGTGCCGGATAAATCTAAGCAGACTCGGTGACCCGGAGCTCCGCGTGACGCAGAGTCCACGGCGGGTGTCCTGACTCCGGGCCTGCGCCCGTGAGCCCGTCTCCGAGGCGAGGGGCGGCCGCGCTGCTGTGTTGACCACACCCGGGCGTTGCCCACGGAACGCAGAGCCGTGTCCGCAGACGACAGTTCCTGGGGACACCCTTTGGGACGCTGCTGTACCCAAGCACTAGACAGTAGCTTTGACTCTCCCCACGCCGTCCACCCGTGGGTCCCGGCTCCGACCCCGCCTTCCAGCGGAGGCGGCCACGCACGGCCCCCCACGCCACGGGCCCACGCCACGGGCCCACGTGCTGACACTGTGCTTTCTGTCCCCTCAGTTCTGGCAAGGAGCTCTGCCGGGCCACGCCGGGACCTCGCACGAGTGAGTACATGGCCTGGGCTGAACTGGAGCCCCTAGACTCGTGCCCTTGAGCCCAGGGTGGCCCAAGGCTGTGCGTGGTCAAGGGTCCGACTCTTCGGCCAGCCTTGAGCATGGGGGTCGGGCAGCAGCTCAGCCCGCAGTGTGGACACCCTGGGCCGGCCTTTGCCGGGAGGCCAGACTGTCCAGGGTGTCGCAGGGCCCAGAGGTTGGGAACCCACGGGAGGCAGGGTGGGCAGCAGGCCCCGGGGTGGGGGTGGGGGGCTGGGAGGGAAGGGTGCGGGAGGGGCGGGGCCAGCCCCGGCCCCTGAGGCAGTGGGAGGCCAGCAAGGCCACACGGGTGGCCAGCGAGCGATGGGTGCTGCCTGCCGCCCACGGCTCACGTGTCCTCTCTCGTCCCCGCAGTGTGAAACCTTTCTCTCAGTACAGCTACACTGTCCCGCCTTCGCTGCCTCTGCCAGGTGGGTCGGCGGTGCCCCGCGCCTGCCCCCGGGGTCCCAGGCCCCTCCCTGACAGCTGGGCACCTCCCGCCCCTCGTAGATGCCGCCCTGGCCTGTGCCGACCCCGTGCAGCCCGGTCTCCTGGCCCTGACCCCCCGTTCCTCCCTGTGTGCGGCCTGTGGGCCCCTTGTGCCTTGGCCTTGAGGATCCCTCTCGGTGGCCTTGTAGTCCTCTCCTTCCGGCTTCCCAGCCTGGAAAGGGGACCCTCGTTAGCAGAGGGGACCAGGCGAGGTGGGGGGTGTCCAGCCAGCAGGTGACAGCTCTGTCCTTGCCTCTCCCTGGTCAGGGTCCCTCTGCGGGCTGAGCCGGGAGCCGCCCCTCCCCCTCCCCCACCCTCTCCGGCGGGGGGACTGGCCGCTGCCCGCCTTCGGGCCCGGCTCTCCTTGCCCCGAGTGCAGCTGGGCCATCCGCCCGGGGTCCTGCCTGCCGCTCCCTGTCCATCTGCGCAGCGTGCCCTCCTGTCGGTCCCCACCTTGCTGGCCCTGCCTCGATCTCACCTGTGTCGCCACAGTGGTTTCTCCTTGCCCGGTTCCCGGCTCGTCACGCTGCTTCTAGGCGTAAAAGGGTTTCAGGGCTCCCTGCTGCCCCTGGGACGCTCGCTGCCCCCGGGTCACAACCTCAGCTCGGTGGCAGGACTTTGCACAGGTCCCCTGGGTACCTCACCTTTCTCTTCTCTCCCTTCCTGCCTTGGGGCTGTGGCTCAGGCTGCCCTCCACCCTCGGGTTTCTGTGCCTTGCCCCTGCGCCTTGTCACCTCCACCTGGCACCTCACTCTTTCCTGTCGTCACCTGTGTGGATGGCACCGTGTGTGTGAGACTCACGGGTCTGTGTCTCGCGGGTGTCCGAGCCTGCCTGGCACTCGGCCCTTCCGCCGTAAGCGGTGTTTGGACAAGTGAGTGAGTGATTCAGCAGGTGCGTTCAGCACGGTCCCCCCGCCCACTCCCTGCTCCTGTCTCCTCTCCAGCTCCGTGTGCCCCTGTGTCACCTCGCTGAGCACACGGTGCCTCTCAGCCTGGAAAACGGGCATCATCTGGAGTTCAGCCTCCCCTCCTCGCTCACGTGCCATCTGTCACCATGGCCTGGGGTTTTGCTCCCGTCATGCCCCTTCTCTGTCCCCTCCTGGTCACTCCACTGTCCAGCAAAGACCGTGCTTCTGGCCTGCCTCGCCCCTGCCCAGCCCTTCCTCCAAACCGGACCAGGGTCTTTCAGGAACGCAGGTCTGAGCACTTCACGGCCCTGCGTAATGGCCTGTCCCTCGCCCGGGTGCTCAGGTGAAGAGTCGTCCTTCTTAGCCTCAGGCCCACGGCCCGTCCCGCTGGTCCCGTTTCCTGCTGCCCACCTGCACCTGTGCCTCTCCCCAGCCCCAGACCTGTGTCGTCTGCTCAGCATGCCCGATCCGTCCCGGCTTCCTGTCCTGCCTCCTGCTCCTCCTCCATAACTTCGTCCAAGCCTCACCCATGGGAGGAGCCTTTCCTGACCCCTCCCCAGTCAGGCTGTGAGCGCCTCTTCTGCGCTGCGCGCGCACCTTGTCCGGGTCCGCCCTGCCCCTGGCTTCCTTCGTTGGCGGACCTGTGTATCGCCCAGGCGCTGTCCTAGGTACTGGAGACGCGGCAGAGAGGCAAACAGGAAACGCTCTCTGCTCGCGGGGCGTCATTGTGACTAGCGGTTTGCCTGGTCATCTCCCCCGGTGGACCTTGAGCTCCTTGATTGAGGGGGGAGAACCTAAGCAGTGTCTGTTCTAGAAGCCCTCTCAGCCCTGTGGGCCTCGGGCCCCCATCTGGTCTCCCATCCAGGAGTGCAGTTCTGTGCGGGACAAGGCGGGGTCTCACTGGTGGGCCAGGGTCCCGCCGAGGGTGTCGGCAGGGCGGTGTCACGTGTGTGTGTGTGTGTGTGTGTGTGTGTACAGGCTCCCGTGTGCCTCTCCCGCCGCGTGCAGGTTTCGAGTCTCCTGCAGGAGTGGCCAACTCGCCCTCAGCGCCCCCGGCGCCCCCGTGGCAGGGCCGCAGCGTGGCCAGCTCCAAGCTCTGGATGCTGGAGTTCTCTGCCTTCCTGGAGCAGCAGCAGGACCCCGACACGGTAGGTCCCGGGGTCCGGCTCCCCGGCACCCCCTGCCGGTGGCTTCTTCGCCCCTGCCTCTGCCCACTCCACGCTGGGCTTTCATTCAGGCTTCCCGCTCCCTCCCTGACCTCTTTCCTCCCAACCCGTCCAGAGTCACCCCAGCCCCACCCCGGGCTGTCCCATTCTATCCCCTGTGGCTCTGACCCACATCCCTGGGAGAATGGCCCCCAACCCTGTCCCCTTCAGTGCCCTGTGTCCTGGGTGACCAGTATCACCTGCAAAGGTCAAGGCAGCACATGGAGGAAACTAGGCTGACAGGGACTTCAGGGACCATTTCCAAAACTGTCTCTTGGCGGAGGAACCCCTTAGCCAAACAAGCGCTTCCCCCGAAGCCCAGTGTGTGCAGGAACAGAAGTCTATGTCTGGCTCCTTGTCCAGTGGTCTTAACCTCACAGACGAGACAAGAGGCCCAAAGACAGAAAATGACATGCCTGAGGACAGTTAGTGACAGAGGCAGGACTAAGAATAATATAGATAATTCCGGCTTGTTGAGGACCTACTGGGTGCCCGGAAGTACCTCAGGGGTTTTGCACCATTACCTTTGCTTCGTGTTCAGTTCTCTTGCTGTCTGCATTTTGCCAGTGGGGAAACTGAGGCCCAGAGAGGTGAGGTCACGTCACTCGAGTCTGAGCTCTGGTTTCCTCCGTGTGCCGCCCCCACCTGCCCCTCAGACCAGCTGCTCTCCCCACAGTACAACAAGCACTTGTTCGTGCACATCGGCCAGTCCAGCCCCAGTTACAGTGACCCCTACCTCGAAGCCGTGGACATCCGCCAGATCTACGACAAGTTCCCGGAGAAGAAGGGTGGCCTCAAGGAGCTCTTTGAACGGGGACCTTCCAACGCCTTCTTCCTCGTGAAGTTTTGGGTAAGCCTTCGGGAGACCCTCCCTTCCTACCCCTAGTTTGTCCGTGAGGGCGGGACCAGTGGCAAGGGGCGGAGCTAGCATCCATGGTGGTCCAGGGGGTGGGGCCGGAGGGCTGGGCCATACCAGGCTCTTTTCTGATTGGTGGTAACAGCAGCCACACCTGGGCCAGAGGGCAGCCTTCACCCATTTCCCGTTTGTCCCCCTGCCCCAGAATACTCACTGGTGGCACTTGGTGGCTACAGCGTTGACCCCGAGATAACTTGCAGGTTCCAGTCCTAACTTTACCCCCAAGGTTTGCCATGAAATATCTCTCTTTTATCATGGTTTTCACATCGCTCTGGTGTATCGCTGGTCTTCGGACACACATGACATCGTGCTCCGAATAGCGTTCTGTTCTTGGTGGTGCTGTTTCCATTTACGAAATAGAGTCCTTCTCAGTCGCCGAAAAATGTCAAATCCTGGAAAACGTAGCATTCCTACGCGTGACAAGGAGTAACTGAATATGATTACCATATACATGTCTGTTCCATTTGGGAGTTGAGACACGTTCTGTTTAGAAAACTCCGAGAACAGCTTTCATATTTTACTTTTCACACTTAAAAACAGTCAGATTTGCTTCAGTCTTAAAGAGCGTGTTTGTGTACAATTAAATGAACGCGGCCGTGAGCTGTGCTTTTGTGTTTTCTAAGCGGGAAGGGGGTGAAGGAGGAAACTTGATAGGAGACATGGGGGGTAGGCGAGGAGCCAGCGGGGCCCCCCGCATCCTGCGAGTCTCTGATGACAACTCCCGAGTTGGTTTTCAGGCCTGGAGCAGGGCCACTGGTTCATCAGAATTCATCGCCAAGGACAGGGCTTGGGATATGGACTGTCGAGTTAGGAAAGGTCACCCCCAAAAGCAACACCCAGCCAACTCTGCAAAAGGCCCGCAGACCTGCTCCTTCCTCGTCGCAGCCCTGGGCAGGTGCTAGGTGGGAGGAGTCCCCTCCCACTCAGGAGGCATCATGAGTGCCTGCTCTGGGGGTCCAGTGTGCACAGGAAAGGGGCACGGGGAAGCGAGGTGGAAAGGCAGGCAGGTGCAGGCCCATCCAGCCGCGGGGAAGGGCAGGAAGTCCTTCTGGCTGGCCCAGGAGCCTTGGAATAATGTGGCTTTGACACAGGGCCTGGGCAGCCCCCTGGCACCCTCAGGTCTGCTGACACCCAGGACACAGCTCCAGGATTCCTGCCCTCTATGTGGCCCCAAAGCACGGATTATCTGAAAGCTTTACTTGTCCTAGCAATATGCATATTCACGCAAAATTTTGTATGTGCGGTGGGGGGACCCCCAAAAACCCAGAGCTTATTTATAAAAAATGCTGTGTTTATTCTTACACGTGTAAACTTCAAGTCCTTTTCCAAGTCCTCTCTGTTGGATGCAGTCCACACCTACTGAGACGCTTTTTCCCCGGCTCAGCGCAGTTTTTAAACATGTCGATTTGGATGCCTTTTAGGGCTTCTGCCGTGTTTTGTGTCACCTCCTCCACATCGGCAAAATGTTTCCCTTTGAGGACTTTTTTTCATGCGGGGAAACAAAAAAATTAGTCACTTGGGGCGAGATGGGGTGACTAGGGAGGGTGGAGCACGGGGTTCATGCCTGCTTTTTTGGTTCAAAACTGCTGACCGCTCTGCGCGGGGTGGGCAGGTGCGCTGTCAGGCTGCACAGTGTCCGTGTCAATCACCATCATGCAATGGGCAAACGTGGTGACAGAGTCTCCAAACCATTCTCTGAAGCCGAACGCAGCCTCTCCCAACCACGCCCGCTGGTGCCCGGATGCAGACGGGTTCTAGAACACTCACCCAGCGGGGGAAGTCTGTGCTACAAGGGGCCCGCCCTCCAGAAGGTCATTCCATTTGTGGGGGGTTCCCCCTTGTAATTCTAAGTGGCTGGCTGGGATTTCCTAGCTCAGCTCTTCCCCACAACCAAGCCTGTGGGGCTGGCTCTGTGCAGGACAGGCACGTGCTGGAACGGGGACCCAGGGCCCCCGATCTTTAAGGTGTTTGGTTCCTGCACGCCGCAAGGCAGCCTGTGCTGTGGGCAGGACGGGCGGTGGACCCGGGCCTTGAGGGCTGGGCAAGCCTATTCGGCAGAGATGGGGAAAGGCTGGTCCAGCCCCGGAGCCGGGGAGGCTGTGAGGACGTGGGCCCCAGAGCGGAGTGTCACGGGGACAGGTGTGTGAGCGGGAGTCACGGGCACGAGACGGGAATGGTGAATTAGGTCCTGGAAGGCCCTGATCTGACGGAAGTCTGGGTTCTAATCGATGCTGAGTGAAAATGGCTTCACCTCACTTTTAACTCGGTGCGTGCGCCTAGGGGTGTTACTAATTCATACCCCGGGGCTTATCGGCAGCACACTCTCGTTCCACCCCTCCTCACCCGCAGTCCTGGAGACAGTCGCCATCAATTTCCACTGTTTTTCGGGCCTTTATCGCCCTAATTCTGTGCTCTCTGTGCCTTGCTATCACAACAAAGACATTTATTACGGTAGAAAGAAATTAGTGATGTCATACCACATTTCCCCTCACTGTCCCAATATTCTCATCTCTAATAAGTTACATAATTTAGTAACAGCATTGTGCATTCAGGTGACTTAGATTAGTGGCATGTGGTGACGTTCCCTGTCCCACCTCCTGTCCAGTAGTGACTTTTGACCGTGACGTTCTTCTTTGAACTCTTAAGAGCGCCTTTTGTTTTCAGATTCCATCCTGACCTTGTCCGACGGATGCAGGTCTTCTCTCTTCTTTCTCGGGATGCGAAGTGAAAGTTATTCTTGTGTCCTTGTTTATCTTTGTTTCCTTTCATCCTTTTTCTCCCTCCGTTTGGTCTCTGTCTTGCACGTTGGAGGGAATTCTCAAATATCCCTTGGCCGTACGTTGTCGCCCACAGTTTTTAAAAACAGCTTAGTGTTCTGTGAGTCGCTTACCCTGTATTTCACTCAAAGTTTACCATTCAGTGTTGCCTTTTTAGTGTAGTCACAGTCGCGTAACGAATCAACTTCAGAACCTTTTCCTCCCCGTGAGGACAAGCCTGTACCCTTGAGCCGTCACCCCCCACCGCTGCTCACGTATTCTCCGGCAGCCACTATCTGCGCTCCACCTCTACGGCTTTGCCTTTTGGGGGACATTGGAGGGACATGGATCCGTACCATCGCGGCGTTGTGTGACTGGCTTCTGTCCCTCGGCCTGACGTGTTCTAGGCTCGGCCACACTGTGGAGGGTTGTGGGGACGTCCTTCCTTTGTAAGGCTGTGTGGCCCTCCCCGGCATGGCCAGGGTTGGCGTTGGTTGGGTCAGTCAGCCATCCCCAGGGGAGGGGGTGGGAGGCTGCTCTGGTACAGGCCAGGTGATAGACAGCGGCCTCTGAGGACCTCGGCCAGTCTCACGTCCCCTTTCCGCTGCCCTGGCTGTGTGGATTGCAGCCGAGAGGCTTTCCGTGTGACCGTGCAGCCAGCTCGGCCACTGCGTTCCCTGCTGCGTGCCCCGGGGGCCCCTGCCCTCCCTTTGGGGAAGCCTGCCCCCTCTTGAGTCCGCCCTTCCCTGCCCCCTATACCTGTCCAGGGGAGAGGAGCTTGGGGTCAGGTGCCTGTGGCTCTCTCCCAGCTCTGGCTTAGCTACCCTGGGGGGTCAGAAGGGAGGCCACCTGGGCAGAAGGCGTTTATGGGGACACGGCGCTGGCATGGGGAGATGGCACGTGTGGGGTCCTGTTCACTGGCTCCTGCCTTGTAGTTGGAGATAATGTTCTGCACTCTGCTAACCTCCATCCAGAGGGGTCCATCCTAGGCCTCCGGTTTCACAGATGGAGGGAAACTGAGGCATGGAGAACGTAAGGGCCTAGCTCTTCAGGAAGTCAGGGTGAGCCCATGGTTCTTGTTATGGACACACCGTGCCCTGACCGTGAGGCGGGTCAGGGCGGCCGGTGCAGGGTTGCATCGGGCACTGTCCTCATCCCGTTTCAGGGGTTAGCATCTTTTATCCTTGCCACATCCCCAGAAGGAGGGAGAACCTCCAGCCTCGTCCCGTGGGACGTCATTCCCGTGGAGGGGACACAGGCGCAGAGAGGTCACATGAGTTCACAGGCCGTCTGGGACCAGGCTGTGAGCTCGGAGGCGTTATACTCAGTTGCCTTCCTTGCAGAGTACGCTGGGGTGCCCTCTGTGCACATCCTGGTCCCCCTGCTCCTGTTGGAGATGGCTCTGAGTGGCCTAAGCGAGGACCCCTGAGGAGTGGAGAAGGCCACCTTCACCCTGTGCTCTCAGGATGGGGTGGGCAGTGGGCTTCTTAGAGCCCAGACTCCCCTTCTGGGCAATGGCGACGTGGTCCTGCCGGCCCCCAGCCTTGCTCATGGCCCTTGCTCATTCCCACTGGGGAGGTGGGAGGTGGGAGGCGATGGGAGAAGAGGACATGGAGAGTAGCCAGGGCCGAAGAAACGTGATCAGGCAGTTCCGCGTGTGGCCTCTGGGATTGGGCCCTGGGCCGTGCCGTGCGGACCCAGTGTGGCCCTTGTCTCCCAGGAGCTCATGTGCAGAGAATGGGAATCCAGGTTGGCTCTCAGGGTCCTGGGGCGGTAACCACTGTGTAGGGGAGCACGGGGGGTTCCCAGCCAGGCCTTCCCGGGGTGTCCAGGGAGCACAGGGGGGCCACACTCCCCAGAGATGCTGGGCTCAGTTGAGAGCTACGTCCTGAACAGATCTCAGCTTCTCAGGACCTGTTTCTCTGTCTGAAAATTGAGCCGTTGTCCCCGAGGGCCTGATGTGCAAGGGGTGAGCTGGCGGTGGAGGGAGGCTGTACGCCTGAGCTGGGCCCTCTCTGAAGGCCAGAGGCGCAAGCAGGAGGGCAGGGGAAATCAGAGATGGGGACACGTCTGCAGCCAGGGCACCCTGGCTGTCACCTCGTCCCTCCTCCTGTCTATGTTGGGCAGACACACCAAGAGGTTCAATCTGTGACGTGGGGAAAGCAGATGCTCCTGTTTGCTGACCACGGGGTCCTCGCAGGCAGCTTGGTGTCCCTGGACATCTGGACCCTTTTCTCGGGCACCCTGGCCTGGCCACCCGCTCACGGTGTAGGACTGGCCACGCACAGGGAGGAAGGCAGAGACGCAGGGCCGCCTCTCCTGATGCCGGTCTCTCTCCTGCCTGTCAGCTTTCAGGTTCCAGCCCCAGGCCTTGGCCGGGCATGCTGGTGGGCTGAGCAGAGAGAGCCCCCTTGGGGTGGGAGAAGGACTGTGATGTCCCCAACCCAGCCTCCCAGGACCCTCTCGCTGAAGTCACCGTTGTGACTGATGGGACCGCAGGAGTCACTCCTGGGTTCCTGGCCCGCCGTGACACGTGGCCCCCAGCCGGAAGTGGCATCTGGGTGCAGGAGGTGTTGGGGTGTGAGGCCGTGCCCCGGCCCATTTGCACGGTGGGCTCTGGAGCAGGACCCAGGAGCCGAGACCCCTGCGCCCTCCCCGCATGGAGGGTCCTGAACCCCCTGTCTGCAAACTGAGCAGGCTGGGCTGGGCTGAGCCGAGTGGGGGCCGCGGCGGGGGATGCAGACCTCCCACCCCAGCCTCCTGTCCCCTTTCGGGCCCTGACATTTCTCCCAGGCACATACCAGCACATGACAATGAATCTGAGCCCCCCTCGCCCCCACCCCCGAGCCACGGCTGTCCGGGCTCATCTGTCAGTCACCCGATCCCCCACACCTGTTCCTGCAGGGCCTGTGGGCTGCCCACCCGCCCGCAGCTATGAATAGGGTGGAGGATGGGGAAGGAGGGGGCATTCCGAGGGCAGGAGGGCAAGTGGTGGGGGGCGCCCCCCGGGGTCACATGGGGGCCGCTTTCCTCTTGGGGCGAGAAAGTGGAGAAGCAGCTTGTTTGGGGGAGGTGCTTCGAATGAGGGGGACACAGGATGGAAAGGAGTAAGGGTGGGGTTACCATGAGAAGACAATTTGGGGCGTCCTGGGGCGCACTGTCTGCGTCAGTGGCCGGCGTCGCCTGGGTCTGTGTGGCGTCACCATGGGGCAGGTCCAGGGGCAGATGCTGGACTCTCATTTGCAGGCCGTCTGTCGCCCCCAGCCCCCTCGGCTCCCCCTTCCCTGGGTTCTCCTTGCTGTCCCACAAGTTATCACTTCCCTGAGAGCAGAGGCCGTGTCACCTGGTCTTTGGGCCCCCGCCGCCCCTCCCCGTGCTGGGCTGGGGCAGGGTGAATGGGGTGATGGACGGACTGATGTCAAGGGCCAGGTGAGTGAGAGGTGGTGACGGAAGACCTCGGAGTGTGACTGAGATGGGGGCAGAGCTGGGGCTCAGAGGGCCCCCCACCGCACCCCAACTTAAGCAGATCAAAGGTCCCTTCCTTGGGACCAAGGCTCCTTGCTCGCCTTACCCGGCGCCACCCAGAGGTGAGAGGTGGAACCGCCGCACTGAGCTCTAGGCCAGGCCCCGCCCTGGGGACAGCCCAGTTTTATTTAGTCTTTGCCTCCAGGGTGGTGACCATCTGGAAGGGGCGAGGCCGGCTGGACAGATCCCGCGGGAATGGGGCCCTGAAGGCACGTCCGGATTGCGGGGGGCCGGGGGGGTGCTGCGCCAGCGGCCCCCTGTGTGTGCCCGGCGGCATCTAGGTGGACCGTAGTTCAACACCTCTGTAATAGTTACGCAGTGTCCGGGCCTGTTAGCCACCAGAATCCCCTCCTTCGTGCGTCCGCTGCTTGCAATGGAGCTGAGGAGTAAGAGTGACTTAAACCATTCGGGACGTGCTTGGACGCAGTCGGTGGTCCGTGAACGGAGCATTCCCTGGGGGGAGCCCGGCAGCGGCTCAAGTCGGGGAGACGTCATCTTGTGACCGGGCCGGGCCCCTCCGGTGTCCCCCTCCCTCCCACCCCTCCCCTGCTCAGGTTCCTGCCCCCTTTCCGGCGAGCTGCACGCCTCTGCCCTGTAAGTAATGCAGAGCCCACTTTTGTCACGTGGTGGGCAGCACAGCCTGATGTCACACCGGGCTGGGATGCAGAACAAGGCGGAAGCCGCCCAGCAGGCTCCGCTCCAGGCTCTTTCCCAGCCCTCGGGGTGGCTTCTGGGCCCCAGGGACCTCCCTGACTCCGCCCCCCGGGCAGGGTGCCCGCCCACTTACCTGTCTGCTTCTTGGCTCACCCCCGGCTCTCTCTCTAGGCAGACCTCAACACCAACATGGAGGACGAGGGCAGCTCCTTCTACGGGGTGTCCAGCCAGTACGAGAGCCCCGAGAACATGATCATCACCTGCTCCACCAAGGTCTGCTCGTTCGGCAAGCAGGTGGTGGAGAAGGTGGAGGTAGGACGCCCTGTGCGAAGCCTGGCTTGGTCGCGGGTCCACGCTGCTTCCGCCTTGGCCTCTTTCCCCAACGCGCTCTGCCTGTTACTGTGTCAAACGCGACCAGACGCCGGCCGGTACCCCGCCCCCGTGTCCTCAACCCCGGCGGCCCCTTCGATTCCCTGGAGCTTTTGAAAGACACCAAGGCCTGAACCCCACTTCACAGCGTTATTTGGAGTGAAGTGTTTGTTTCGAGATCCTCGCGGGTCCACAGGCAGTTGTAATCCCGGTTCCCCGAGTGGCGAGAGTATAACGTGGGCAGCCGGGAAGCTGACATGGATGCCATTCACCCGTCCGATCAGGTGTCGTTGGTGTGCACGCACCCCGTGACCACAAGGACCCCTGTGCACTCCTCCCCCGTGGTTTTTTAGGGTTTGGCAGGATTGAGTCACCATCTGTCCCATTGTGCCTGTTGCTACTGCTCCTCCATCTTGGAGCCTTCCTCCTCCTCCTCCTCTGACACCTCTCCTGCTTGTCACTGAGGGAAGGGAGGCTGTCCTCCCAGGTCTCCTAGCTTCTGACCTTTTCTTCCCACTTAAGAGCCAGTGGGTGGTGGCCCCTCGCCTTGCAGTTGGGCCTGGGCTGCATGTGGTCAGTAGAGACCCTAAGACCCCTGCCTGTCCCCTGGGTCCTGCAGACAGAGTACGCCCGCTACGAGAACGGCCACTACTCCTACCGCATCCACCGGTCCCCGCTCTGTGAGTACATGATCAACTTCATCCACAAGCTGAAGCACCTGCCCGAGAAGTACATGATGAACAGCGTGCTGGAGAACTTCACCATCCTGCAGGTGGGGTAGTGGTGGGGGAGGGGTGGGGGGAGGGGCGCTGCAGGGGAGGGTCGGGGGGAGGGGTTGGTCGATAGAAGAAACGGTGTGCCCACCTCTGGGGCCTGAACCCTCGTCTCTTCTGTCACCGGCAGGTGGTCACCAACAGAGACACGCAGGAGACCTTGCTGTGCATTGCGTATGTCTTCGAGGTGTCAGCCAGCGAGCATGGGGCTCAGCACCACATCTACCGGCTGGTGAAGGAATAAGAGACTCGGGGAGCAGGGAGGAGGGCAGAGCTGTCCTGTGTACAGGGACACGGGGTGGGGACCGGCCGGGGCAGCCCCCTGAAGTGCCAAGAGAGCTGAGAGGTCATGACTCTTCCTACTCAGGAACAAACTGTGCCTGAACCGACAATGCCCCCAATAAACCCAAGATGTTGTGTATTTTCAGAGGACCCGATCTGACTGTATGAGCCTCGGGTGGGGCTGTGGGCGAAGGCGGGGTGGTGGTGGTCCGGGGAGCAGGCCAGAAGGAAGCAGCCCCAGAGATGCATCTCCAGCACTTCTGAAGTCGTTGCCCCAAAGGACTCCGCCAGGAATGTCACCGGACGCCCAAGCTCAAGATGGCACGGCTCCTCGGTCGCTGCTCGAGCCCCTGCACGCTGCTGCCGGCCACCTTGAGCGCCCCGGGGATGGGCGCATGCGTCCTCCGTGCTGTGCGTCCTCCGTGCTGTGCGTTCTTCGTGTGTGCACGTGGCTGCTCGTGCGTGGTGGGGGCACTTCCGGCCCCCTCCACTGCCCCTGCCCCAGGACGGCGAGCGCAGAGGCCGATCCCGCCGGGGGTTGGACTTTAGGTGTGGAAGTGACTTTTTGGAGAGGCTGCAAGGGGACACAGTTGGAGTTCTTTAGGTGGGTGATTGTGGGTTCTGTGGCCCAGCTGGCTTGTTGCAGGGAGGGATTGGTTCCAGATCAGAGGAGCTCGGGTCCGGGCAGGCGTCATGCGGTGTCCTTTTTGGTGGTGACGGCAGGGAAGTTGGTCAGAGGTCTGTGGCGGAGCCCTGGTCTCAGTTCTGATGCTCTGTGAGTCTCACCTGCAACTCCCTCCGAGCCAGGGTGCCTGTGGGTGGTGACAGCCTCGGAACCAGCCCGGGACACCCCCTCCCTCTCCTCACAGTAGTTGCTGTGCGTCCTGGGGGTGGAGTGGGAGGGGCGTGGAGCCCACTCCTGGCCTAGCGGCAACCACTGGAGGGGGTCCCTAGTTCTCCCATGACCTGATGGGGAGCGGGGGCGGGCTTTGGGTTTCAGCAGCCCTGGTATTCCTAGCTGCCTGGCCTCGGGCACATTTCTCCACCCGTCTGAGCCTGTAAAGGGGGCAGCCAATGGCACCCTGAGACGCCGAGCGAGGAGGAGAGGGAATGTGTACAAAGTGCTCCGTGCAAGGTGCACCAAACTCTGTGAAAGCTGCTGTGTTTTTCCGTGCGTAACGTATGAGATGCCCCTTACTTTCCTAACCCACGAATAAGAAACCCCCTCAACTGGTTACTCCCGTGTGTAAGAGGAACCCCAGTATTTGGTCCGACAATTTTAGACAAAAGTGTCTGATACAGGGAAAACACGTGGTTTATCAGCGCCTCCCTCGGGGGTCCGGGGTCTGGCTCTTTGCCGCCACCTAGTGGCTCGTTGGTGCCATCCCTAGTGGGAACCTCGGCCCCAGGAGCCTGCGGACGGCATCTGGGGGGCAGGGGGGCGGGGGATCCTCCGCGATGGTGGGAGTGGGGTGTGGGCGGCTCCGGGCGGGGGCTGCCCCTTACAGGACGGGCACTGTTCAGACGAGCCCACGGGCAGGAGGCTGGCCAGCTCTCCAGGCAGCCCCTCCCTGACCAAACCCCTTGGACTGCTGCCGGACCTCGTGCCTGGTCGCTTAGCTGTCCTATGCGTGGTGGTGGCTGTCCTCAAAGCATGTGAATGTGGTGGGGTGGGGTGGGGTGTCCCTGAGTCCCCGAGCAGGGTGGCATGTACTCGCGTGTCTGTGAGGGTTTGTGTCTGCGGAAGGCTCTCCGCCCCTCCCCTGGGCCCCCTCCCCTCTCCCGTGTTTCTGGGGCTGTTTGGCTAAAGGAGCTCACGATGACAGCCCCCCGGCTGGCGTGACTGTGAACCTGAATGCTCCGGAAGGATGCGCGCACAGCCCCGCGGCCACAGGACAGGCGCACACATTCAGGGGGTTCTCGTGGTGTGGCTGGGAAGGGGTCTGGCCTCAGTACCCTCGCGGAGCGTCACCTACTGAGTAGCTGTTGTAACTTACAAGCCAGTGAGCCGCAGGGGACACAGGGGGAGGTCCTGTCCCCCTGGGCAGTGCAGACTGCGACCCTTGGGGCATGTGGGGGACCTGCCCTGGCCCCTCCTCTCAGCGACCCCATGGGACACTGCCCCGTGCTCTCTGAGTCCCTCAGGGCCCTGGCACCGCCTCCCCCTCATCCCCTGCCCCATGCCCTCTCCCCCTATGGGAGCACAGCTCCTCACTCAGTGTGGACGCCCCTCCGCCCAGGAAGTCGCCTCGTCGTCCTGCCCTGTGTGGCAGAAGCGTGGCACGTGTGACCCCTTAGAGCGCCTGTTCCGTGGTGGCAGGTGCCTTGTCATCTCCGCACATCCTCACCCAGCAGGCACCGCCTTTTACAGGTGAGGACGGGGGATGGGGGAACCGACGCTCCTGGGGTGCTCGTGCGTGCGTTCACTCGCTGCGCACAGACTTACTGAGCCCCTGCTTTGCGCCAGGCCCTGGGGACCGCCAAGACGGACGGGTCCCTGGGAGGTTTTCGCGTTACTGAGGGAGACGGGCTCCGTGGTGAGCAGGACGTCACGACGTGTGGCCCGTGGCCCGTGCTGTCGGGAGATGGGGTTGGGGGTCACTGGTGGGCGACGATAGGAGGGTGACTGGTGTGTCGCAGGGGCAGGGCGGAGGGCGTGTCAGGAATACACGAGGGAGAGACGCACGGACACGGCTGGGGGCTGCGTCCCACCCAGTCAGCTGTCCGGCGGTCCGTCTCCCTCTGTCACGGTCCAACACCTCCCCTGGCGGGGACACTGGCTTCCGCCCTGGGTGGGGGGAGACCCTGCCGGGTGTGAGTGAGGGGGCAAGCAAGGCTCTGTCCGATCTGATTGTAGGAAGCAGCGTGGGCCGCCCTGGGCTACGGGGAAGCCTGTCTCATCGCTTCTGGGTGTGTGTTCGGCTTCTGTGGGTGGAGACCGTGGGTGCCCTGGGCTGGGGCGCTCTGTGGACCAGACACCACGTCGGGAGCCGGGAAGGGGCTCGGGACACGCGATGACTGAGGGCCTGTGCCCGGGGCAGTGGGATCCGTGTCCCTGAGCCCTCTGGGACGGAGCCCCTTGCCCTCCGGACACTCCATGCAGGGGTGTCCAGCCTTCTGGGGTCCCGGGGCCACACATAACACACACACACACCACCGATCGCCGATGGGCTGAAACAAAGGTCCGTGCATAATGTCCGTCACGGTTACGGAAGTTTACGGGTTTGTGTGAGGCCACATTCAAGCCGTCCTGGGCTGCAGCGTGGCCCGTAGGCCCTGGGCTGGACACGCTTCTAAGCGAGCAGCGTCATCGAGGTGGGGTTGTGGACACACACACCTGTGTCACGGAGTCGTGATGACTGAGCAGCCCGTGTCCCAGTGAACTTCCATCGAGTGGGGTGGTTTGTCTCATGGGGGAGACCCTGTCGGAGTCGGAGGGGTGTGCGCGTGCCTGTGCCTGTGGAGACACGAGCTCTGCCCTTTCGGGGTGGTGGGCAGCCGGGGCTGCCGTGCTGTGGCCTCCCGGATACTGTGTCAGCGCGTCACCTGCTCCCTCGCCCTGCCCGGAGGGCTCGGAGGACGGTGGGCGGGCTGCCGTCGTGCGTCAGCAGGAGGGGTGACAGCGGGGAACGCTGGCAGCTGGCGCGATTGGGCCCCGCGGGGGCTCTCTTGGGCCCCCAGGGCCACGCGTGCACAGGGGCCGGATGGGAGGCCACGCCTGTGCTGATGTGTTTGGTTCTCGCTGGGCAGGTCTACCCAGTGGTCACTGTGTCCGAGCCCTTCTTACATCACCTGTGCACGTCATCTCCAAGGAGGAAAACCAGCTTTTCCCAGTTAGATCTACGCGTGTCGTCGTTACGCACCTAGAACCCCGGAGCCAGGCTGGTCTGGGCCTGCGTTGGTTTCCTTACGAGGGGTACGATCTTGGACTCGTGACGTCCCTTCCTGACCCCATCTGTGGGAGTGGGGACACAATGGCCGTGACTGGGGGTCGCTGCCGGGAGGAGGGTGTGGTGTGTGTGACAGACCTAACTCGAGGTGAGAGCTCAGGGAATGCACATCACCCGGCCCAGAGACGCTCACGCTCCCCTGTCCCCGGGAAAGAACCCCCGGCTTCCGGCTGAGCTGGGAGGGGCCGCCCCCCGCCCCCCGAGGGGGGGGTTTGGGATCTTTCGCTTCTTGAACTCAATGTGGCCGACCTGGTGCCGTCACGTCCTGACTGGGGCGGGGGCGTTGGCTGTAGAAATCTCCGTCCTTTCCCTCTTTCCGTGCGTCCGATCCCGCGTCCTCGGGTGGGCGTCCTCGGGTGGCCTGGGCCCTGTCTTGTGGCCTCTGACTGTTCCTCACTACTGTTTCCTCGCCTGTTCTCTTTGTCCCTAGAAGAAACAATCCCTTTCTGGTCACTTTAGAAGGGTTCAACAAGGGAGCAAAGTACACGTGTTGAATTCATGCCCGTTGTCCTGGCTGACTGATGTGCAATGTCATCACTCTGGTCGTCGTGTGAGGACAGGTAATAGGAGGGCAGGAGGGGAAGCCGGCGGCGGGTACCCAGTTCGGGGGGTTGTGCAGAGTCTAGGTGACGGACGATGGTGCTTTGGAGAGGAAAGCCAGTGGATGCCCTTGAGGTGTGTTTGGAAGACAGTCAGGGCTGCCCGATGGCCCGGGTGCAGCGGGTAGGGACTCGGCGTTTCCTGCCGTAGGTCACCGGTGCCGTCGGCTCTGACGGGCCCGTCTTGGGGACGAGCACGTCTGTGGGTGCAGATGAAGCGTTAGGTTTGAGACCCGTGACACATCCAGGCCGCTGCGTGTGTGATCCTGGAATTCAGGGCAGAGGGCAGGGCTGGATTTAGGGTTCGTTGGCATGTAAATCCTTGGGAGGAGAGTATGGAGGAAGAGGAGGGGTCCCCGGGAGAGCCCTGGGTCATTCCAGCATTTATGGGGGGAAGAGAGGAGGAGAACCAGGACAGAGTGGTTTTCTTCTCGGGAGCAAAGCGGAGTGTTTCACTGGGGGGGTGTGGCGCTGCTGGTGGGCAGATCACAAAGAGGCGGGAGACACGGCCGTTGGTGGTCGAGACGTCCTGGCCTCCCCACGCCCCGCTTCCCGAGTAATGGGACCCCTCCATTTTAGCTGGGCGCATGGTCCCTCGGAAGAAAAACCCTATTTCCTAGTCTCCCTTGCAGCTGTTATAGCTAAGGCCGAAGCAGAAATACTTTCTAGAAGTGTCTAAAAAGCGAGGGGCCGTGTTCTTCTTCACCTCTTCTTTCAGTTGACTGGACTGTGATGGAATGGCTGGATTTACTGCAGCCTTTTTGGACCATGAGATGACCTTAGAAAGGGACGCGGTCTGCGGTCAAGCAACAGATCAAAGGCTGTTGGGTGTTGGATACCATGGAGCATCATAACAGCTCCGGACAGCTTTGCTACGAGGGAGAAAGAAACCCCCCTGTGCGCGTCGTGTTTTCGCCGCGGTGTCTATCATCTGCGGCCAGACTTAACGCTGACTGATGCAGAACTGGACCTGGCGACACGCTCTGGAGGCCTCATGGTTGAAGCCTGAGCAGCTGCAACAGCAACAGCAAGCCGCTGCGGGCTCTGGATAGCGCTGTGTGTTTCCCGAGCACTTTCCGAAACCCCGCCCTGCTTCTCTGTGATGCTGCAGACATTCTCTTCCTGGACGAATCGACGGAGGCTCAGAGAAATCACTGAGTCATGTCACCTGGTTACTGGGTTGCAGCTCTTCCGCTTCAGCCGGATCTCGCGGCCCCTCACCCCTGCTCATGCGCGCAGGTGGATAAATACAAGCGTCTACCCCGGAGTTTGCTGGACGGGCGAGTTGGGAGTTAGCCCCCAAAGGCCCCAGAGGGTGCTGGCTTTAGGGAGAAAGCATTTTCTTTGGTGCAGCCATCAAAGCTTTCTCGCTTTCTGGGGAAAAGCTTGTATTCCCATAGGGTTGATGTGGGGGTACAGGAAGCTGGGGACAATAAAGGGAAGTGAAAATCAGACAGCCACCAGCACCAGCGGGGACAGGTGTCTGCCAGCTGGCACTGCCAGCAGCATGTTGTGGAAGTGACCGGGTAGCGATCAGATGCTCAGCCTGGGAGTGTGCAGAGTGTCCTGTGACCACGTCCACGCGTCCCCAGTGTCCCCGGGGACCTGCTTCTCCTTGCGGCCTCCCCTCCCCCGAGGCCGAGCGGAGGATCGGGCACGACTCTCGCCGTCTGCTCTCCCCCTTCAGCAGCGACTCTGCCGGTCTCATTCCCGTTTGCTCCCCTGGTGAGGGTCCACGCCTCACGTCATCCGGGACCGGTGGGGGTGCACAGATCTCAAGCTGGAGAAGGCTCTGCGCCTCCCTAGCAGCCTGTACAGAACTTGCTGAGGGTGACGCGGTCAGGAAGTGGAGGCTGGGAGCCTGGGGACGGCTGGGACAGCCTGGACTCCGTCCGCCCCGCCCGGAGCCCCTTTGATCTTGCCGGCCCCCCAGCCCCGCTCCTGGAGGCGCATCAGAGCCACGTGTGCCCGCCCCAGGGAACGGCCTGGGGCCACTTGTTCCCTCTTCATCTCCCCGGGTTGTGGATTCCTGGCTGGCGTCCCTGGCTTTGATATTTGCTCCTACTCCCTTGGGTTTGGCCACGCGTCACATTCCCCTCACAGCTTTTAGGGCTCCGGGCCTCTTGTTCTCTAGCCCTCAGCTCTGTTCCTGCTTCTGATGTTGTGTCCTGTCACGCCCGGGCTCTGCAGAACATCGCAGCTGGGCCAGAGATGAAAGTGGCTTTGCGATGGCACTGATGTTGCGAGGGGCGTAAGGAGTTCTAAGTCCTGCCCGTGGCCACAGTTTTCCCTCCAAGGAGACACACGCACCTGCCACTGCCTATCAGGTGAGACTCGGACCCCAGTATCAAATGCTGAAGTCAAAGCAGGGCTCCCTCAGGCACTTCTGAGCAGTCCCTGCGACGCAGAATAAAATCCAAGTCCCCGCCCCCCGAGAGCTCGCACCTGTGGAGGGAAAGCGCACAAAAGACACACAGGACTGTGTCTGAGCCCTGCTCCACTGCTTCCCCCGCGGCCAGATCGCCACGATGGGAGGCAAGGCCACACTGACAGCAGCGATCAGCACCGGGCATGTGAGACTCAGGAGCTGGGGAGGGGGACACTTGCCTCAGTGCCTCCATAGACAAGGACAGGAGCACCCCAGTACCCCCAGCCCGGGCCCTGCTACTGTGTGACAGCAAGCTAGTTTGTCCCACCCGTCCACAGAGGAAATGGGAGAGTGCTCACTCTTCACTGGACGGTTGGGGGAGAGCCCATGCACGCATGCTCACACATGCAGAGCAAGGTTCCCGGGCCGGGCTGTGCGTGCACGCATGCTCACATGTGCAGAGCGAGGTTCCCGGGCCGGGCCGGGCCTTGTGTGCACGCATGCTCACACGTGCAGAGCGAGGTTCCCGGGCCGGGCTGGGCTGTGCATGCACGCATGCTCACACGTGCAGAGCGAGGTTCCTGGGTTGGGCTGGGCCGTGCGTGCACGCATGCTCACACGTGCAGAGCGAGGTTCCCGGGCTGGGCCGGACTGTGCGTGCACGCATGCTCACACGTGCTGAGCGAGGTTCCCGGGTTGGGCTGGGCCGTGCGTGCACGCATGCTCACATGTGCAGAGCGAGGTTCCCGGGCCGGGCCAGGCTGTGCGTGCACGCATGCTCACACGTGCAGAGCGAGGTTCCCGGGCCAGCTGTGCGTGCACGCATGCTCACGTGCAGAGCGAGGTTCCCGGGCTGGGCCGGGCTGGGCTGGGCCGTGCGTGCACGCATGCTCACACATGCAGAGTGAGGTTCCCAGGCCGGGCCATGCGTCAGAGCTCAGGACATAAGCAGATTCTCGTCCTGCCCATCCCAGTGTGGTTCCCACACACACAAGTTTGAGAAGCAACAGGCCAGACATCCACCAGGTGTGGAGAAAAGAAGCCCTTCCCCCTGGCCCCCCGGCCGTGACCAGTGTTAATTCCTTCCTCCTGGAGGTGGAGATGGAGGTGAAACATGGGACGTGATGCCCAGGGCTTCCGACCCTGGGACGGAAATACATGTTGGAGCAACATCATCATCGTTTGTAAAAGTTAGTTACTGTAAGAAAATAAGCAAGGGGGTTCCCGGGGGTTCCCTGGTGGTGTAGTAGCTGGGCTTCTGCGCTCTGGACACTGTGGCCTGGGCTCAATTCCCAGCCAGGGATCTACCCCTCCCCCTCCCCCCAAAAAAGAAAATCAACATCAATAAAAACAGAATGAAAGCAAATTAAGTTCAAAAAAGGGTGCCTCCTTTTGATTTGACTCATGGTAGTTGACAAGTAATATTACCAGCTGTCAAAATACCAGCAAATAAGTATCATTCTATACTTGTTGATAAACTACTAAATCACGACCAGTTGAATTTCTAATGTTTTTATGCATAGAAAAGAGTACTTAGTTATTTGTGTATTTTAGTTTTTTCAATTGCTCAAAATTGTAAATTTTAAAGCCTAATTTTATTAACTTAAGTTCAACTTACAAATCTTGGTATTTTGTGCATAAAGCTAGTAGTTTTATGTTAAATCTCTTTTACTTGCTCCTTAATGTCAGTTAGCTCATACATTCTCTAGACATTTGATATCACTTCCAAACTTGATTAATTAAATTAGCTCAGGTGGTTTAAACTATAATTAAAGCATCTAACAGAGCAGACTTACAAATCTAACCAAAATTAGAAATTAAGAATTTAAACACTATTCACAAGACATAGTCTCAACTTATAGATCTAATCAGATTTATCTATTTAACCTTTAAACTTAATGCAACTAAGATTAACATTGTATACTTTCAAATGGTTAATCTAATGTTTTGTGAATTTTAAAGCAATTAAAATTTTAAATTAAATTTTTTTAAATGGGGGGATTCCCTGGTGGTGTAGTGGCTAAGGCTTCGGTGCTGTCAACGCCGTGACCTGGGTTTGATTCCCAGCCAGGGAATGACCCACATAAAAAAAAAAATTTTTTTTTAAATGACCAAAAAGAACAGAGAAAATGCAAATGATCCCAATGATGACAGCGGCTAGTACCACACACACCCTTAAACCTATCTCAAAAGTGTTAATACATGTTGGCGTCGTTCATCCTGTTTGTACTTATGTTTAAGTTTCTATCTAAACATTCAAGCTTCTGCCCAAATGAAGCCCGCAAAAATCAGCCTCCCCGGGGGGCTGATAGGACTACAGTGAAGACTTGGGTATACTTAAGGTGAGGGCGTTGAGCTCCATACTGTTACGGACATGCAGAGTCACCCCGAGATTGGGAGAGTTTGGGGGTGGGGCCTGGGAACCGGCCGGGCATTGATTTGTGGGAGTGGCTTCCCCCATAGTCAAATTTTGCATCACAATTTGTAGGACCCTCACTTAAAAATAATACAGCCCAGTGCACCCTTCATCCCTGGGTGTCACATTGCCCGGATACAAATACGAGGAAGTCACAGACGACTTACTAAGGGGAATGTGCTGGTGGTGCACACGGCTGACCTTTTGGGGAACTCGCCTGTTCCTTTCTTGGTTGGTTTGTGTCACCCATTTTCAGTATCTGTAAGCTCTCAGGCTTTTCACAGGCTTTTTCCTTTTTTTCTGATACTCAGGTTGTCACCATGTTGCCTTTTTCTTCTCCGTGTCCCTTCTCCTCATTTTAAAAACCAACATCGTCTGGCCGACTTAGGTCTGCTTTGACTTTTCTGGTATCCAAGGAGCCCCAGTTTCTTTAAGGGGTGAGTGAGATTGGGGACCCGCGTGTGGGTGCTCGCCTTGTGAATCGGATTATCCACGTGAGAACGGAGTGCGAGGAGTCCCCACTCCTCGTCCACGCCTGTGAGGGAGCCCGGCGACAAATTCAGTGTCACGTGTCTGGTGCAACCCCAACTCCAAGTCCTTCAGAAACAGACATTGCACCGTGAAAGCTCTGCATTTTGTCCTCCTGACGTCAACCACTGGCGTCAGCTGCCGCTGCTTTTTTAAAAAAACACAACTTTAAGGTCATGCTACACGCATTTTAATTACAATATGAACGAACCTTTCTATGTCATAATGGATGAGGGTGGACTTAGATCCCAGATGCGCTGGCCGGGGCTGCGATGTGTCCCTCGTCACTTTTATGGTCCTTGGTGTCCCATCCCCTGTCTTCCTCTGGCCATTTACTGCCAGTCACACAATTTCATTTCGCCCAACTCGACCGAGTTTCCTCGGCTTGATTCCAGTTTGTCTCCCGGATGCGTCTCTGCCTTCTGGCTTCCCTCTGCGTCTGATACTGGAGGTGGGTTGTCACTTTGTTTCTCCCCGTTACCTTCAGGTCCCATTCAGGCCGTGTCAGTGTATGTGCTGCAACCATTCAGAGGCAAAGGCGTCAAAATACACGGGTTTGGCAACGCTGACCTAGTTAACGCCACATGGTTTTGTAAGTAAGCAGATTTCTTTCCCACAGTACATCGGATGGAGGAGCTCAGAGAACCCAGGATCCATCAGCTTGCACCCAGTCCCTGCCCCTCCCCTGTCACCCCATCAGTCCTCTGCTCAAGTGATGCAGCTCCCAGCTCCCCCCTTCCCCCACCATGCTGCCCCATAGTGGCCAGCAAGCACCCCATGTTCCCAGCCCTTCTGTTTAGGACAGACCCTAAGGTGTCCCATGATCCCTCTTGGGGTTCACAGCTTTGCCCCGTCCCCTCAGGGCTTCTGCACCTGTGATGTGCTCCCAAGGAATAGGAGGACCTGGCAAAGGCGACACGATGGCACGCCTGTGACTCGGTTACGTCAGGGAAGACTGTGCCTGGCTGACAGACTTGTTTTAGCGATGTCCTTTGTGCATCGGGCTTGGCCCGCGGTGGGCCCCTCCGAGCTGAGGACGGCCTCCAGCCCGCGGCCAGCAGGGGGCGCGGGAGGACGGCCTCCGGCCCGCGGCCAGCAGGGGCCGCGGGAGGACGGCCTCCGGCCCGCGGCCAGCAGGGGGCGCGGGAGGACGGCCTCCGGCCCGGGGCCAGCAGGGGGCGCGGGAGGACGGCCTCCGGCCCGGGGCCAGCAGGGGGCGCGGGAGGACGGCCTCCGGCTCGCGGCCAGCAGGGGGCGCGGGCCCTCAGCCACGCCGGGCCGGGGCGTGGGTTCTGCCCACATCCTGAGTGCGCGCTGACGGGGGTCCTTCCCCGGACAAGCCTCCCGGTGCAACCCGGCAGGCAGCAGCCACGTGCGACCCCGAGGCCCCAGGTAAGCTGCGCCAGGACCGGCTGGCGGGACCGTGAGGGAATCAGTGGGCTGCGGGCTGCTCACCTGCACACGCTGCTTCTGTCCTCCCACGTGGTGGCTTACCTTCTTCCGGACCACGCAAGCCCCTCCGCTGCTACTCACACGTGCAGCTAGCGGGTGCACACACACACGCGCATGCACAGAAACCTGCAGCCTGTCTGATCTCCCAGTGCCGCCCGTGCGTGCTGCTCGTTACAGAGTTCACGCGGCCACCGGGCATTCCAGGTGGGGTCTGGCCAAGACCTCGTAAAACCCAGGCGGCCCCCAGGCGGCCCCCAACAGGCCGCTTTCTGCAGGCACCGGCCAGCCTTGGGTCACACGTGTCCACCTGCTCAGAGGTACTGGTGTGCGTTACGCTCGATGATTTTGGCCAGTCTCCCCGGTTTTCACGCTTGAGAACTTGGATCCCACCCACTGTCGCCCCTGTAACACGTCTGAACGTAGCCAGGAGTCCGAAGGCCCTCCTTTGGTCCGGCGGTGTGGGCCAGCTATGGCCTGATGACTGTTTTTGTAAATAAAGTTTTATTGGAACACAGCCAGAGCCCTTCACTTATGTATGGTCCGTGGTTCCCTTTGTGCTACCGTGCCCGAGGGCAGTGGCTCTGACCAAGACCGTAGGCCTGCAAAGCCTAAAATACTAATATTGAGTGTCTGGCCCTTTACAGGACACCTTTACACCTCTGGTGTAGATGCGGTTTTCCGACTGTTTTAGCAACGACTGATGACAAAGAAGGGCTGCCAGAGTTGGCAGTTAAAAGCACAGGACACTCAGGTAAACAGCGAATCTCAGATAAATGATGAATCCTTTTTTTTTTTTTTTTTTTTTTTTTTTTTGGAGAATCAGTCAGTCTTGAGTATCACATGGCGACCTTTTAGCCAAGACTTGCACAGCACACCGCTGGTGCCCCCACTCCTGCTGCCCGATGGCCCTTGGAGCTTCACAAGAGAAAGAAGCTGAGGGAAGGAGGGGCCTTGGGGATCCGAAAGGAAAAGCAGCAGAACGGTCTTTGGTCACTTCTGCCCGCCTGACGTGGCGATGGGGGAGCTTTGGGTGGGGGTGCTCCTGCTGCGGCTGGTGGGCGGCTTTAGGGACGGGAACGACTCTTCACACTGCGTGTGTGACTGTCGAAGCGGGTGGAGAGGGGAGGGGATGCTCCCTTCTTCACACTCGAAAAGCGTTTTGCGAGTCCGCGTGGCCTGGTTGACTGCTCCGATTGTCATCCTGGGTAGAAACGACCACGGTCTATTCGGTGGAAGCTGACCTCCTAGTACCCTCTGCCTCTCACTCCCCCTTCCCATCACCCCATCTCATGGCAGAGGGTTGGCGGAAGCCACCTGAGATGGAGGACACCTCGAAGTCACTTCGCCCGCGGGGCTGACAGGCCGGATGACAGCCTGGGGTTGGATCCTGGCACAGCCATTTACGTGATAAATGATGGGGTGTGTGGGGGTGCAGTGGGGGAGTGTGATGACTCGCCTGGAGAATGGAAGGCTGGTGATAGGGAGCTACCTCCTGGAGCTGCTGTGAGGAGCCAGGGAATTAGAACGCGCACGTGGCCCCGTGCCCGGCATGGACACGTTTGGAAAACGCTCACAGCCGTTCTCTGCTCAGCAAGCGGGAAAGAAACCTGCGGCCTAACGTCCTGGCAACTCAGGCTCCCGCAGTGTGAATTGTCCCCACTAGGTGTCACAATTCAGCAGGCATTGTCTGTCCCTTGGCTAGGCTTGGGCTGGCTGGCCGGCACCTTAATTTTTGCTTATTATCATTTTTGATTTGATTCGGTGATTTCACGGGGATAAACTGACTATCTTTTGAGGCCCCTGGGGATCCAGAAATGCCAGCAGAAGGACTTTCCGAGCTGTTCAGAGTCCCGCCTTCGTGCCGTGTTAATGTCACCTAATAACTGATGGTCCAAACCAAGATGTCTTGAAAGAGAGAGGACGATCACTAACTGCCAGGACAGGAGGCATGAATGGCATGTGCCCGACCACCTGGGTAAGGTCACCTGTGTGGGGTCCTTTTCCCACCGCATTTGCAGAATCTCCAGGATACAAACTCATTGGCGTTCCTCAGAAGTCTGGTGCAATTAACTGTGACCTTGAGCTTTTGGGAGTTCCCGCCCTCAGGGTAATCTGGCTACCTGGTCAGGTCATTTATTTGCCCTCGGTGCACATGGAGGGTATGTGTCTGCCTCACAGACTGCACATGACCTTGTCTTCCTCGACGTTAAATGATTCCATATCCTCCTTGGCTTTTCTGCAGGGCTTTTCCAGCTGCAGTTAAACCCCTTTGGAGACCCCGAGTCCTCCATCCCCGGGAGTGGGTGCACACTTTCTGGGATGTTGCTGAAGGGATTCTTCTGAGGTTTCTTCCATCCCTAAGGCCTGCAGTCCTATTATTAATATTGTAAATTTGCTTATCACCTTCGAAGGGCAGGGGGACGCTGCCATTTGTTGAGCACCACCTTGCGTCAAATGGTGTGCTTCTGCCCCGGCCATCTTGGTCATCCCATCAGCCCTGTGGCACTGGTCTTATTAAGGCCTGGGAAGTTCACAGCCGAAAAGACAGAGTCAGGCTTCAGTGCCAGGTGTGAAGGCTCCACAGCTCCGTGGTTGGTGCCACACTGGGCTGCCCCCGGCTGTTTGCACAGGAAGTTTTTACTGTCAAAGACCATCCGCAGACATCATTAGCAAGCCCCTATCCCTCCCTCTCAATTTCTTCTTCTGGAAGCTGGGCAGAGGTAGCCGTGAGTGCTAAAGGGCTGTCCCAGTGATAGGGCTGGTGGGGGGCCAGCCTTGGAAGACTTTATGGGGGGCACTGAAGTAGGTTTTGAGGGAATGGGGAGTCTAATTATTAGACTCTAATAGGTAAAAATGAGGGGAGGGGGCTGAGGAGATGAATGGGAACTGCCAGTCTAATTAGGAGAGGTGAGGGGGTACCCTGGTGATTGCATCCAGGCTGAAAACTTGGTCTCAAATCATACGTAGCACGTGAACGTGCACCTGAGAAGCACAGAATACATTTTGATGACGATAATGAGGAGGAGGAGTGGCGGCTGTCAGTCATCATTTCGGAAGCGTCCAGGCTTTCTGGCTTCAAGAATCCACACCGGGAAAGGCCTACACTACAGGAAGCACTCGGCGGAGACGTCCAGCTTGGAATTTTCCTGCTCCAGTGCTTTTGGGCTCACGGTGCCCTTCACCAGCACTTGGAGGCCTTTAGGTCTTGGGGAGACGGACAGCCGCGCCTCCCAGCGGTATCTAATACCCACCCGCGTCGTCAGCATCTCAAATAGTCCGCCCCAAATACCAGGGAAGGAGCTCTGAGGGGTGGGGGTGGGGGTGGGGGTGGTGAGGTCAGACAGCCTGGCCTGAGCGGCAAAGCTGAGATCCTGGCCAGCTCGGCCCTTGGGGCGGTGTGTGGGGCTCAGCCCAGGAGCGCGAACTTCCAGGCCCTGACTGCCCCCTCCCCAACCCTGCAGGGGGCTGCAGCCCAGGCCTGTGCGGGCGGAGGGAAGGTGTTGTACTGACGCCTCTGCTGAGAGGCCAATCCGAGAATCCAGGCGATGGCGAGGGGAGGAAAGCTTCCGGAGCCCCAGAGGGCCGCCACGCCTGGCCTAGGACGCCACCGCCCAGCGCGGCCCTGGCCGCCCTCCTCGGGCTCCCTCCAGCTCGGAGCAGGGGATCCAGCCAGGGGCTCTTGGAGGTCCCCGGCCCCTTCCCCTCCCTGGGACCCGCCTCCAGCGCCGGTTCCAGGTCCTCCTGCAGCCCTGTCACCCCGCCCCTCGCGCTCGGGCCCGGGCCTGGTCCCGCCCCGCGGCCTGGCCCCGCCCCTCCCCGCGGACGCCCCGCCCCCGCCCCCTCCCCGCGGCCTGCCCCCGCCCCGCCCCGCCGCCAGCCCCGCCCCCGCGGCCGCCCCTGTCCCCAAGGCCGGACTC
>PVJL010010836.1:0-46650 GCA_004026885.1 Lyroderma lyra
ATGTCCAATTGCTGTAATGTGTCATTTAGAGCTGTTATTTCCTTATTTATTTTCTGTTTGGATGATCTGTCCATGGCTGTTAGCGGGGTGTTTAAGTCCCCCACTATGATTGTGTATTCATCAGTTTCTCCTTTCAAGTCTGTTAGTAGTTTCTTTGTATATTTTGGTGCATCCTGGTTGGGAGCATATATGTTGATTATTATCAAGTCTTCTTCTTGTTGCATTGTGCCTTTTATCATTATGTAATGAACATCTTTGTCTTTTACTATCTTCTTTAACTTGAAGTTTATTTCATCAGATATCAGTATGGCCACTCCTGCTTTTCTCTGGTTACCATTTGCTTGGAGTATTGTATCCCATCCTTTCACTCTGAGTCTGTGTTTGTCCTTATGGCTGAGGTGCATTTCTTGGAGACAGCATATGGATGCATTCTGTTTTTTAATCCAGTCTGCTACTCTCTGTCTTTTTATTGGTGAATTCAGTCCATTTACATTTAGAGTGATGATCGATATGTGAGGATTTCCTGTGGCCATTACTTATTTCTTTCTTTGATTTTGTTTGTTTGTTTGTTTATTTTTGTTTCTTTCTTGTTGTCCCAACTTTGTTCCATTTTTCCTGATGTTTTGTTTCAGGTTGAAGAGCCTCCTTCAGTATTTCTTGGAGTGCTGGCCTTGTGCTCGCAAATTCCTTCAGCTTCTGTTTGTCCGAGAAGGTCTTTATTCCACCTTCATATCTGAAAGATAATTTTGCTGGATAATTTATTCTTGGCTGGAAGTTTTTCTCTTTTAAATTTTTGAATATTGGGTTCCACTCTCTCCTGGCTTGTAGAATTTCTGCTGATAAATCTGATGCCAGCCTGATGGGTTTTCCTCTAAAGGTTATAGTTCTTTTTTCCCTGGCAGCTTTGAGAATTGTCTCTTTGTCTTTAGTTTTGGACATCTTTAGTATCATGTGTCTTGGAGAAGATCTGTTGGGGTCCAGGTATGTGGGCGACCTGTTTTCTTCTTGAACTTGGGGTTCCAGATCTTTCCATAGGTTTGGAAAGTTCTCATCTATGATTTGTTTCAGTATGCTCTCTGTAGATTGCTCTGCCCCCTCTTCTATTCCTATTATCCTGATGTTGTTTTGTCTCATGGAATCGGATATTTCTTGCAGAGTTCTTTCAATCCTTTTGGTTCTATATTCCCTCTCTTCCTCTTTCTGAGCTGTTTCCATGTTCTGGCCTTCAATATCACTAATTCTTTCCTCCATCTGGTTGGTCCTGTTTCCTATGGCTGTTATTTCATTTCTCACTTCTTTTATGGTATTATTTATTTCTCGTATTTCCGTCTCAATCTTTCTTATGTTTTGAATTTCTTTGTGAAATTGTTCTTTTTGTTCACAGAGTTCCTTTTTTATGTTGTTTGTATCTTTTTAAATATTATTTATCTCAGCTATGGTGTTCTGCCAATAGGTTTTCATTTCCCTCACAGCCTTTAGAATGGCTGCTTTAAGTTCTCTGTCACTTAAGTGAGTCCCTTCCAGTTGTAACAGGCTATCCTCTAGGTGAATTTCATGTTCTTTCTGAGGAGTTTTAGTTTTTAAGGAATTCATCCTGTCCACTGGGTTCTTCCTCTTTGACATGAGGGCTTTATGTTTAATGCCCAGGGTATTGCTTTTGTGGTGTCTTGCTGTAGGGCAGACACTAGGTGGCGCTGGGGGGCAAGTTTTCGGGAGAGGGGGCTGTTTGTTTCTTGTTTCTGATCTCCTACTGTGTTTGGAGGCTATGCGCATATATCCTGGGGAAAGGCCAACAAAAGGCTTTTGCTGGGGAAGCTGTTTTTACTAGCTGGGGTGAATGCTAGCCAATCCAATCAGTCTTTCTTCCCAGCCCTGATTCAGTACCTGGCTGTCTAAAGGCCCCCACTGCTTTCAGAACTCTGGGGTGCACGAGAAAGTGCCCGCTCCATAAGTCCAAAGCTGTGGGCCTGGCCTGAGACAGCAGGGTTGCCTTGGCAGCAGGCTGGGAACAGGAACTGCAGCCCTGTGTAGGTCTCCAGGGGGCTTAGAGCTGGGGTGTTATCTTCGCAGTTCAGAGTCCCGCTCAGCCATTCTACCACTCAAAAGTTCAGCGGCTGGCTCCCAAACTCCTTCTGTCCCCAGCTCCCCAGCCTCTCTCCCCTCCCCCAAACTGCGCAGCTCTGAATAGTCAGCAGGGATCGCATCCCTCGTGGTCCGTCTCTGCTCCCTTCCATCTCCCCAACTCGCACCCTTCTCGCCAGCCTTCAGGTGTTTACTTGCGATTTGTGGAATTCTCAACAGCTGGTTTGTCACTCAGGGTCCTCTTTCTTGGCTCCTGGACGGCCGTTCAATTGTGTTTTCTGGGAGAGGCTTTAGGAACCTCCTCTCCAGTCGCCACCTTGTCTTCTCCTACCTCTCTGTTTCTTCATTTCTTATCTCTTTGTTACTTTCAGTTTTATATTCCACATATGAGTGAAGTCATACAGTTCTTTGTTTTTTCTGTCTGACTTATTTCTCTAAGTATGATGATCTTCAGGTCCATCCATTTTGTTGGAAATGACACTATTTCATCCTTTCCTAGAGCTGAGTAATATTCCATTGTGTATATGTACCACAGATTCTTTATCCAGTCATCTGTCACAGGGCACTTTGGTTGTTTCCATGTTATGTGCACTGTGAACAGTGCTGCAATGAACATTGGGGTACATAAGTCTTTGTGGACAAAGGTTTTCAGATTTTTTTTGGGTAGAACCCGCAGAAGAGGGATTGCAGTGTCAAATGGTAACTCCATTCCCAGTTTTCTGAGGAACCTCCACACTGCCTTCCACAGTGGTTGTACCAGTTTTCATTCCCACCAGCAGTGTACCAGAGTCCCTTTTTCTCCACATCCTCTCCAGCCCTTGTTATTTCTAGTCTTGTTGATAATAGCCATTCTAACAGGTGTGAGGTGATACCTCATTGTGATTTTGATTTACATTTCCCTGATAGATAATGAGGTTGAGCATTTTTTCATATGTCTGCTGACCATTTGTACTTCTTCATGGGAGAAGTGCCTGTTTAGTTCTTCTGACCGGTTTCAAATTGGGTTGTTTGTTTTCTTTGTTATTGTCTTATTAGTTCTTCATATGTTTTAGATATTAGACCCTTATCTGATGCGTCATTTGCAAATATTTTCTCCCATTCACTTGGCTGTCTCTTTGCCTTGTTGATGGTTTCTTTTCCTGTGCAGAAGCTTTACATTTTGATAAAATCTCATTCATTTATTTTTGCTTTTACTTCCTTTGCCTATGAGTTCAGGTTCACGAAGACTTCTTTCAATCCTAGGTCTATAAATTTAATACCAATGTTTACTTCTATGCAGTTTAGTGTTACAGGTATTATATGAAGGTCTTTAATCCATTTCGAGTTAATTTTTGTATATGGAGAGAGTTCACAGCTCAAGTTCATTTTTTGCATATATTATTCCAGTTTTCCCAGCACCACCGACTACAGAGGCTGTCTTTTCCTCGTTGTATGTTTTTTGCTCCTTTATCGAGAATTATTTGTCCATAAATTTGTGGGTTTTTTCTGGGTTTTCAGTTCTATTCCATTGGTCTATATTTCTGTTCTTCTCCCAGTACCAAGCTGATTTGACTATTGATGCTTTGACACAGAGATTGAAGTCAGGGAATGTAATGCAACCAGCCTTATTCTTTTTATTTATTATTGCTTTGGCAATTTGAGGTCATTTATGGTTCCATATAAATTTACTAATACTTTTATCTATTTCATGAAAGTATGATTGTGGGATTTTAATGGGTATTGCATGAAATATGTAGATTGCTTTAGGCAGCATGTCCATTTTAACAATGTTAAATTTTCCTATCCATGAACAGGGGATATTTTTCCACCTCTTAAAATCTGTTTCAATTTCTTTCAAAAGTGTCTTATACTTTTCTGTGTATAAGTCTGACACTTTCTACATTAACTTAATTCTCAGGTATTTCATTCATTTTGTTTTGATAGCAAAGGAAATTGATTACCTCATTTCATTTTTCAGGATTTGTTGTTTGTGTATAGGAATGCTGTTGATATTTTCACATTTATCTTGTATCCTGTGACTTTACTATATTTGTTTATTGCTTCTAAGTGTTTCCTGGTAGAATCCTTGGAATTTTTTATATAAGTCGTCATGTCATCGGCAAATAGTGACAATTTGACCTCTCCTTTCTAAATTTGGATACTTTTGATTCCTTTCTCTTCCTGGATTGCTGTGGCTCGAAATTCCATTACTATATTAAATAACAGTGGTGACAGGGGGCATCCCTGTCTTGTTCCTGATTATAAGCGAATAGGCTTCAGCTTTTCCCCATTGTCATATATGGCCTTTATTATGTTGAGATGCTTTCCTTGTATACCTATTGAATTTAGTGTTTTGGTCATAAATGCATACTGTATCCTGTTGAAAGCTTTTTCTGCATCAAGGGAAATGGTCATACATTCTGTATCTTTGGTTTCGTTACTGTGTTGTATCGCATAGTTTAGTTACGTATGTTGAACCATCCTTGTGCTCCTGGGATGAATCCGACTTGATCATGATGTATGATCTTTTTGATGCATCGCTATATTCTGTTTGCTAATATTTTGTTTAGAATTTTTGCATGTGTGTTCCTCAGAGATATTGGTCCATAGTTTTCATTCTTCGTATTGTCTCTTCCAGGCTTTGGTGTTAGAGTAATGTCGGCCTCATAGATCGAGTTAGGAAATATTGCTTCTTCTTCAATTTTTAGGAGGAGTCTGTGGTGGATATGTGATTATTATTCTTTGAATGCTTGGTAATATCACTGGTGTATCTATCTAGTCCATTGCTTTTGCGTTTCGTTAGATAATGGATAGTCATTTTAATCTCTTCACTATGAAGTGATGTATTTAGATTATCGATATCTTCTTGGTTTAATCTAGGTAAGCTATACGGTTCTAGAAAATTGTCCATTTCTTCTAGTTTGCTAAATTTAGTGGGATATAGTTCTTCATAGATTTTCTTATAATCCTATGTATTTCTGTGCTATCAGTGGTATTTTCTACCCTTTCATTTCTAATTTTGGATATTTGTCTCCTTTCTTTTCATCCTTTGATTCGTCTCCCTAAGTTTTTGTCAATTTTGTTGACTTTCTCAAAGAACCAGCTTTTTTTGTAATATTATTTTTGCTATTGTCCTCCTGTTCTCTAATTGGTATAGCTCTGCTTTAATTTTATTATTTCTTTTCTTCTGCTGACTTTGGGTTTTGTGTGCTCTTCTATTTCTAGTTCTTTAAGATGGCACGTTAAGTTTTTTCCTTGTGATTTTTCTTGTTTCTTAAGACAGGCCTGCATTGGTATAAAATTCTGTCTTATCACTGCTTTCGCTATGTCCCAATAATTCTGGCATGTTGTGTTTTCATTGTCAGGAATTTGTATATATATTTTAATCTCATCTTTTGTGGTACTTTTATCCAGTCCTTTTTAAATGAGCTGTTCTTAATCTCCATAGATATGGGTTTTTTCTGCTTTCTTTTTACAGTTCCTCTCCAATTTCAAAGCATGGTGGTCTGACAATGCACATGGTATATTTTCAATCTTCTTGAATTTTCTGAGGCTACTTTTGTGTCCCAGCATGTGGGATATCTTTGAGAATGTTCCATGTGCACTAGAAAAGAAGGAATAGTCTCCTTTTGCTGGACGAAGTGTCCTGCAAATATCAATTATGGCCAATTGCTGTAATGTGTCATTCATTGGTGATGTTTCCTTATTTATTTTCCGTTTGGATGATTTGTCCATGACTATTAGTACGGTGTTTAAGTCTCCACAATGATTGTGTATTCATCAGTTTCTCCTTTCAAATCCGTTAGTAGTGTCTTTGTATATTTTGGTGCATCCTGGTTAGGAGCATATATATTACTTGGTGTCAAGTACTATTGTTGTTGTATTGTGCCTTTTATCGTTATGTAATGTCCGTCCTTTTACGGTCCCTTTTAACCTGAAGTTTATTTCCTTACATATAAGTATGGCAACTCCTTCTATTCTCCGGTTACCATTTGGTTGAAGTATTGTTTCCCATCCTTTCAGTCTGAGTCTGTGCTTGTCTTTATGGCAGAGATGTGTTTCTTGGAGACAGCACATAGATAGATTCTGTTCTTTAATCTAGTCTGCTACTGTGTGTTTTTTATTGGTGAGTTCAGTCCATTAACATTTAGAGTGATGATCTATATGGGAGGATTTCCTGTGACCATTACTTATTTCCTTGTTTGATTTGTTTTATTTTTGTTTCTTTCCTGTTGGCCCAACTTTGTTCCATTTTTCCTGATGTTTTTTTTCAGGTCGAAGGGACTCCTTCAGTATTTCTTGCAGTGCTGGCCTTGTCCTGTCAAATTCCCTCAGCTTCTGTGTGTCTAAGAAGGTCTTTATTCCACCTTCATATCTGAAAAATAATTTTGCTAGATAAATTATACTTGGCTATAAGGTACTCTCTTTTCAGTTTTTGTATATTGGATTCCACCCTCTTCTGGCTCGCTGCATTTCTGCTGAGATATATGATGCCATCTGATGGGTTTTCCTCTAAAAGTTATACTTCCTGTTTCCCTGGCTGCCTTGAGAATTGTCTCTTTCTCTTTAGTTTTGGTATCTTAATACCATGTGTCTTGGAGAAGATCTGTTAGGGTCCAGGTATCCAGGGGACCTGTTTTCTTCTTGAACTTGGGGTTCCAGATCTTCCCATTGGTTTGGAAATTTTTCATCTACTATTTGTTTGAGTATGCTCTCTGTAGAATGCTCTACCCCTTCTTCGATTTCCATTATCCTGATGTTGTTTTGTCTCATGGAGTCAGATAGTTCTTGCAGAATTCTTTCAATACTTTTGCTTCTATAATCCCTCCCTTCCTCTTTTTAGCTGTTTCCATGTTCTCATCTTCAATATGACTAATCATTTCCTCCATGTCTTTGGCCCTCTTTCTTATGGCAGTATTTAATTTCTTACTTTTTTTATTGTGTTATTTATCTCTCACATTTCTATGTCAATCTTCTTAGGGTTTGATTTTCTTTGTTAAATTGTTCCTTTTGTTCATGGAGTTTTTTTTTTTTATGTCATACGTCTCCTTTCTCATGTTGTTGATCTCAGCCATGGTGCTCTGCCAGTATGTTTTCCTTTCTCTCAGAGCCTTTAGAATGACTCCTTGAAATTCTCTGTCACTTACTCTAGAATCTTCTAGATCTAAGATTCTGTCCTGATAAATTTCCTGATCTTTTTTAGGAGTTTAATTTTAAGGATTCATCCTGTATGCTGGATTCTTCCTCATTGACAGGAGTGCGTTATATTCAGTAGTAGTGCTCCAAAGCCCAGATTGGTACTTTTGTGGAGTCTTGGTGTAGGGCAGACACAAGGTGGCACTGTGGGGGGCAAATTTTGATAGAAAGGGGTTGTCTATTTCTTTTTTCTGGTCTCCGGCTACATTTGGAGTCAGTGTGCATCTGTCATGGTCCCTTCAATTCCTGCATTTAGTTGGTTGGGGAGGCTGTAGGAAAGGAAAGAGACCAAGAAAAGGCACACAGGGCCAACTCCTCCTTCAACCCTATGCTGGGAATGCTGGGTGATGCGGGTCGAGGCTGCTCCTGCTGGCTGGGGCGAATGCTATAAAAACTGCCTTTCTTTCCAGGCCTGCTCCAGCGACCAAGTGTTGGGGCACAGTCTGGGCACTCGAACAGCTTTTAGGAGCCAGGGGCATGCTAGCAGGCATGCACACAAATGCGATGCTGTTGTTTGGACCCTGCGGTAGAAAGGGAGACAGTTTGTCTTGGCAGTGGGTCCTATCAGAACTGCAGCCCCATGCAGGAGCCGCACGAGCAGCGACAGCAGCTGGTCAACCTTCACAGCGGGCATTAATGGAAGCCGCAGCCTAGTGCAGAGGTTCGTGTGCTGTCCGCTTCTCAGCTGGCTAGCCTCCGCAGTGGGTAGCAACCAGGAACTGAAGGCTGTGAGCAAGAACCCCAGGCCCGCGCAAGAGTCGTGCTGGCTTGCGTTGTGTTTCCCAAGTGAGCCAAGAGCCATAATGTCGTCTCTGCAGTTCAGAGTTCTTGCTCTGCCCTGCTAACACTCAAAAGTTACACAGGCTGGCTCCCAAGCTGTGTCCCCAACTCGCCGCTCCAAATCCCAGCTCCCCAGCGTAGCTCCCCAACGACTCCCACTGTTCTGCCACTTTACTAGGGCTTTTCCTCTTGTCACCTCTTGTCCTCTTCCCCTCCCATGCACTGAACTGCTCCTGCATGGTCACCAACGATCGGGTCCTGTTTAGATCTGTCTTTGATCCCTCCCCTGTCTCCGACTCGCCCCCTTCTCTCCAAAATTCTGGTGATTACTTGCAATGCATGGAATCCTCAGCTGCTGTTTTTGTCACTCAGAGGCCCTTTCTTGGATCCTGGGTGGTGTTCAATCGTGTTTTCAGGGAGAGGCTTTAGGGACCTCCTCTCCAGTCACCATCTAGCCCTCCAACTTCCAGGAATTGAAGAGATTATTATGAACATCAACAAAATTAAAAGGTTATATTTAATTTGTGGAACCAGCAACAGTCATGTAATGTCTTCTTTTCTGGTTATTGGATGCCCCTGACTATTGACAGAATGTGAACAGTTCATGAGGGATCTGAAAATTCAAGTTGGAAGGTTTGATTCAAAGAGACAAGTTTGGTCATGGCAGATTAATGTAGCAGGGTCTAAGTCACACTGTTGCCCTGCATTTTGGGATAGCTCTTCTTATATAGAACATGTACAGGCAAATTCTACAATATCAAGATGTTGTCACCTGTAAAAAATCACAGGTAGAATCGGGCCACAGTAAACTTTTCCTTTCAGCTAGCCAAGCTCAGGTAATCTTGTTTTACAAGATCAGGCTCACTGTAGACAGAGCAGTAGCCATATGAGTTCATTTATTTGTATCTAACTAAGCTCAGGTAAACTTGATTCCTGCTAGCCCCGTCAAGTTCATTTGTATTAACTCTTTTGCTGTCTAATCATTATCATCTGCACAAATGCACAGTTCCTTCTTGAGAACATGTGGGACACATTCAAGCAATCACTATGCTGGATTTCATTTAACATCTAACTTTATTTTAACTTTCAAATTTAAATAAAACCTGGCAATATTACTGTGAAGAATGAAATTTCAATAAAATAAGTGTGTCATCTTGAAGAATTTTCCTAAGTAAAAGCAAAAGGCAAATCAGGTTTTACCAAGCAAAGGACTAACAGAACTTGGAGTAGAATAGAATTGTTGAGTTAAACATGTGTTTGGAATTGCCACTTTTACTAAAGGACAATCGTTTATGTGAGTGGAATCTAACACGTTGGCTTTCCTGGGCAACATTGGAAATAGAATTGTCTTGGTTAACCCATAAAATACACTAATACTAACAATAGCTCATAAGCTCTAACCAAAAAATGCGGCAAAATATTACATTTTAAGTATTTGAATTGGGCTACATTCAAAGCCATCCTGGGACACATGTTGGTCAGGCCTGTCTTATATGAATCTCATTGGATATTTTACTTCTAAACATTGGAAGAAAATTTTTAAATTCATTTTTATTGTTAGACTTATTGTGGTGACATCTGGTGGCAAGCATAATATAGGTTTCCTGCATACAATTCTACAGTGCATTGTCAAATTATTGTATAATAAGTTCACCACCCAGTGTGAGTTCTTTTTCCATCACCTTATACTTAGCCTACACTCCGTCCTCCCACAACCCCTACCCTTTTTCCCCTCCCTAACCCACTCTTTTCCAAATAAAAATTGAACTATTTATTATGTCCATGAGTTAGTTATTTGTTTCTTCACTTCTTATCTCTTTGTTACTTTCAGATTTATATTCCGCATATGAGTGAAGTCATACAGTTCTTTTCTTTTTCTGTCTGATTTATTTCATGAAGTATGATGATCTTCAGGTCCATCCATTTTGTTGCAAATGACAGTATTTCATCTTTTCTTGGACCTGAGTAATATTCCATTGTGTATATGTAGCACAGCTTCTTTATCCAGTCATCTGTCGCAGGGCACTTTGGTTGTTTCCATGTTATGTCCACTGTGAACAGCGCTGCGATGAACATTGGGTTACATAAGTCTTTGTGGACAAAGGTTTTCAGATTTTTTTTGTGTAGGCCCCCCAGAAGTGGGATTGCTGGGTCAAGTGGTAACTCCATTCCCAGTATTCTGAGGAACCTCCACACTGCCTTCCACAGTGGTTGTACCAGTTTTCATTCCCACCAGCAGTGTACCAGAGTCCCTTTTTCTCCACATCCTCTCGAGCACTTGTTATTTCTTGTCTTGTTGATAATAGCCATTCTAACAGGTGTGAGGTGATACCTCATTGTGATTTTGATTTGCATTTACCTGATAGCTAATGAGGTTAAGCATTTTCTCATGTCTGCTGGCCATTTGTACTTCTTCGTGGGGGAGGTGCCTGTTTAGTTCTTCTGCTCGGTGTAAAATGCGATTGTTTGTTTTATTGTTATGAAGTCTTATTTGTTCTTTATATATTTTACATATTAGACCCTTATCTGAAGCGTCATTTGCAAATATTTTCTCCCATTCATTTGGCTGTCTCTTTGCCCTGTTGATGGTTTCTTTTCTTGTGAAGAAGCTTTTTAGTTTGATAAAATCCCATTCATTTATTTTTGCTTTTACTTCCCTTGCCTTTGAGGTTAGGTTCACGAAGTCTTCCTTCAGTCCTAGGTGTATAAATTTAGTACCAATGTTTACTTTTATACAGTTTAATTTCGCAGTTATGATATGAAGCTCTTTAATCCATTTCGAGTTAATATTTGTATATGGAGAGAGTTCACAGCTCAAGTTCATTTTTTGCATATATAATTCCAGTTTTCACTACACCACCTACTAAAGAGGCTGTCTTTTCGTCATTGTATGTTTTTTGCTCCTTTATCGATAATTATTTGTCCATCAATTTGTGGGTTTATTTCTGTGTTTTCAGTTCTATTCCATTGGTCTTTATTTCTGTTCTTCTGCAAGTTCCAAGCTGTTTTGACTATTGATGCTTTGTAATAGAAATTGAAGGCAGGGAAAGTAATACCACCAGCCTTATTCTTTTTATGTGGTATTGCTTTGGCCATTCGAGGTCATTTATGTTTCCATATAAATTTACTAATTCTTTTATCTATTTCATGAAAGTATGATTGTGGGATTTTCATGGGTATTGCATTAAATATGTAGATTGCTTTAGGCAGACTGTCCATTTTAACAATGTTAAATTTTCCTATCCATGAACAGGGGATATTTTTCCACCCCTTAAAGTCTGTTTCAATTTCTTTCAAGAGTGTCTTATAGTTTTCTGTGATAGGTCTGACACTTTCTTCATTAACTTAATTCTCAGGTATTACATTCTTTTTGTTTTAATAGCAAAGGGAATTGATTCCCTCATTTCTTTTTTGTGGATTTGTTGTTTGTATATAGGAATGCTGTTGATATTTTCACATTTTTATTGTGTCCTGCGACTTTACTATATTTCTTTATTGCTTCTAATAGTTTCCTGGTAGATTCTTTGGAATTTTTTATATAAGGTGTCATGTCATCGGCCAATAGTGACAATTTGACCTCCCCTTTCCAAATTTGGATACCTTTGATTCCTTTCTCTAGCCTAATTGCTGTGGCTAGAACTTCCATTACTATATTCAAGAACACTGGTGACAGGGGGCATTAGTGTCTTGTTCCTGATTTTAAGGGAATTGCCTTCAGCTTTCCCCATTGTCATATATGGCTTTTATTATTTTGAGATTCTTTCCTTCTATACCTATTTTATTTAGTGTTTTGATCATAAATGGATTCTGTATCTTGTTGAAAGCTTTTTCTGCATCAACGGTAATGGTCCTACATTCTTTATGTTTGGTTTGGTTTCTGTGGAGTATCATATAGTTTGATTTTCATATGTTGAACAATCCATGTGCTCCTTGGATGAATCCCACTTGGCCTTGATGTATGATCTTTTTGATGCATTGCTATATTCTGTTTGCTAAAATTTTGTTTAGAATTTTTGCATCTGTGCAAATAAGAGATATTGGTCTATAGTTTTCTTTCTTTGTATTGTCTTTTCCAGGCTTTGGTATTAGAGTAATGGTGGCCTCATAGAACGAGTGAGGAAATATTTCTTCTTCTTCAATTTTTTGGCGGACTTTGAGGTGTATAGGTGTTTATTGTTCTTTGAATGCTTGGTAAACTCACTAGTGAATCTATCTTGTCCATATCTTTTGCCTTTAGGTAGATAATGGATAGTCATTTTAATCTCTTCACTATGAATTGGTCTATTTAGATTATCGAGATCTTCTTGGTTCAATCAAAGTAAGGTATAAGGTACGAGAAAATTTTCCATTTATTCATTGTTGTTAAATCTCGGGGCATAAAGTTCTTCATAAGATTTTCTTATAATCCTATGTATTTCTGTGGTGTCAGTGGTATTTTCTCCCCTTTCATTTGTAATTTTGGATATTTATGTCCTTTCTTTTCATCCTTTGATTCGTCTCGCCAAGTTTTTGTCAATTCTGTTGACTTTCTCAAAGAACCAGCTGTTTGTAATATTATTTTTTTTATTATCCTCCTGTTCTCTAATTGGTTTTCTTCTGCTGACTTTGGGTTTTGTGTGCTCTTCTATTTTTAGTTCTTTAAGATGTTATGTTCAGTTGTTTCCTTGTGATTTTTCTCATTTCTTAAGACAGGCTTGCAATGATATAAATTTCCCTCTTATCCCTGCTTTGCTGTGTCCCAATAATTCTGGTATGTAGTGTTTTCATTGTCAAGAATTTGTATATATTTTTTCATCTCATCTTTTATTGTTCTTTTATCCAGTACTTTTAAAATGAGCTGTTCTTAATCTCCAAGGATATGAGTTTTTTTCTGCTTTCCTTTTACATTTGATCTCCCATTTCAATGCATGGTGGTCTGAGGATACACATGGCAATATTTCAATCTTCTTGAACTTGCTGAGGCTACTTTTGTGTGCCAACATGTGGGATAACTTTGAGAATGTTCCATGTGCACTAGAAAAGAAGGAATAGTCTACTTTTGCTGGATGAAGTGTCCTGCAAATATCATTTATGGCCAATTGCTGTGATGTGTCATTCATTGCTGATGTTTCCTTATTTATTTTCTGTTTGGATGATCTGTTCATGGCTGTTAGTGCAGTGTTTAAGTCTCCCACAATGATTGTGTATTCATCAGTTTGTCCTTTCAAATCTGTTAGTAGTGACTTTGACTATTTTGGTGCATCCTGGTTAGGAGCATATATATTAATTAGTGTCAAGTACTATTGTTGTTTATTGTGCCTTGTATCATTATGTAATATACGTCCTTGTCTTTTACTATGCCTTTTAACCTGAAGTTTATTTCATTAAGTATAAGTATGGCAGCGCCTGCTTTTCTCTGGTTACCCTTTGGTTGTAGTCTTGTTTCCCATCCTTTCAGTCTGAGTCTGTGCTTGTCCTTATGGCAGAGATGTGTTTCTTGGAGACAGCACAAAGATAGATTCTGTTCTTTAATCTAGTCGGCTACTGTGTATCTTTTTATTGGTGAGTTCAGTCCATTAACATTTAGAGTGATGATCTATATGGGAGGATTTCCTGTGACCATTACTTATTTCTTTGTTTGATTTGTTTTATTTTTGTTTCTTTCCTGTTGCCCCAACTTTGTTCAATTTTTCCAGAAGGTTTCTTTCAGTTCGAAGGGACTCCTTCAGTATTTCTTGCAGTGCAGGCCTTGTCCTGGCAAATTCCCTCAGCTTCTCTGTGTCTGAGAAGGCCTTTACTCCACCTTCATATCTGAAATATAATTTTGCTGGATAAATTACACTTGGCTATAAGTTACTCTCTTTTCAGTTTTTGTATATTGGATTCCACCCTCTTCTGGCTCTCTGCATTTCTGCTGAGATATATGATGCTGTCTGGTGGGTTTTCCTCTAATAGTTATAGTTCTTGTTTCCCTGGCTTCCTTGAGAATTGTCTTTTTCTCTTTAGTTTTGGATATCTTTAGTACCATGTGTCCTGGAGAAGATCTGTTAGGGTCCAGGTATCCAGGGGACCTGTTTTCTTCTTGAACTTGGGGTTCCAGATCTTCTCATTGGTTTGGAAATTTCTCATCTACTATTTGTTTGAGTATTCTCCCTGTAGAATGCTCTATCTCTTCTTTGATTTCTATTATCCTGATGTTGTTTTGTCTCATGGAGTCAGATATTTCTTGCAGAATTCTTTCAATCCTTTGACTTCTATATTCCCTCCCTTCCTCTTTTTAGCTGTTTCCATGTTCTGATCTTCAATATCACTAATTATTTCCTCCACGTGGTTGGCCCTCTTTCTTATGGCAGTATTTTGTTTCTAACTTATTTTATTGTATTATTTATCTCTCATATTTCTATATGATTCTTGTTAGGGTTTGACATTCTTTGTTAAATTGTTCCCTTTGTTCACGGAGTTTCTTTTTTATGTCATACATCTTCTTTCTTAGGTTGTTTATCTCAGCCATGGTGCCGTGCCAGTATGTTTTCATTTCTCTCAGAGCCTTTAAAATGACTAATTTATATTCCCTGTCACTTACTCCAGAAACTTCTAGATCTAAGATGATGTCTTGATAAATTTCCTGATGTTTTTGAGGAGTTTTAGTTTTAAGGATTCATCCTGTATGCTGGGTTCTTCCTCATTGACATGAGGGCGTTATATTCAGTAGTAGTGCACCAAAGCCCAGATTGGTACTTTTCTGGAGTCTTGGTTTAGGGCAGACACTAGTTGGCACTGTGGGGGGGCAAATTTTGGGAGAGAGGGTTTGTCTATTTTTTATTACTAGTCTCCTGCTACATTTGGAGTCAGTGTGCATCTGTTATGGTCCCTTAGCTTCCTGTATTCAGTTGGTTGGGGAGGCTGTAGAAAGGAAAGAGGCCAAGAAAAGGCACACTGGGACAACTCCTCCTTCAACCCTATGCTGGGCAAGCTGGGTGATGTGGGCCGAGGCTGCTCCTGCTGGCTGGGGCAAATGGTATAAAAACTGCCTTTCTTTCCAGGCCTGCTCCAACGACCAAGAGTTGGGGCAGCGTTTGTGCACTTGATCAGCTTTTAAGATCCAGGGGCAAGCAAGCAGTCATCCACACACATCCAAAGCTGTTGTTTTGACCCCGCGGTGGAAAGGGAGCCAGTTTGTCTTTGCAGCGGACCGTATGGGAACTGCAGCCCCATGCAGGAGCCGCACGAGCAGAGTCAGAAGCTGGTCAACCTTCATAGCGTGCAAGAATGGAAGCCACAGCCTAGTGCAGGGGTCTTGCTCTCTCCGCTTCGCAGCTGGCTAGCCGCCGCAGTGGGAGACAACCAGGAAATGATGGCTACGACCAGGAACCCCAGGCCCGCGTAGGATCCGAGTGGGCCTGCGTTGTGTTTCCCTAGAGAGCCAAGAGCCATAATGTGGTCTCTGCTGTTAAGAGTCCTTGTTCTGCCCTGCTAACACTTAAAAGTTATAGAGACTTGCTCCCAAGCTCTGTCCCCAACTCACCGCTCCAAATTCCAGCTCCCCATCCCAGCTCCCCAATGACTCCCCCTGTTCTGCCACTTTGCTAGGGCTTTTTCTCTTTTCACATCTTGTCCTCTCCCCCTCCCATGCACTGCACTGCTCCTGGATGGTCACCTACGATCGGGTCCTTTTGCGATTTCTCTTTGATCCATCCCCTCTCTCCGACTCGCCCCCTTCTCTCCAACCTTCAGGTGTTTACTTGCAATACATGAATTCCTCAGCTGCTGTTTTTGTAACTCAGAGGCCCTTTCTTGGATCCTGGGGCTGTTCAATTGTGTATTCTGGGAGAGGCTTTAGGGACCTCCTCCCCAGTCATCAACTTGCCGTCCAATCTCCAAGAATTGAGGAGATTTTTATGAACATTAACGAAACTGAAGGGTTATATTTAATTTGTGGAACCATCAACAGTCATATAATGTCTTCTCTTCTGGTTATTGGATGTCCCTGACTATTGACAGAATATGAAAAGTTCATGAGGGATCTGAAATTCCAAGTTGGAAGGTTTGATTCAAAGAGAAGAGTATGGGCATGGCAGATTAATGGAGCAGTTTCTAAGTCACAAAGTTGCCCTGAACATTGGGTTAGCTCTTCTTATACAGAAAATGTACAGGTAAATTCTACAGTATCATATATGGTCACCTATAAAATATCCCATGTAGAAACGGGCCACAGTAAACTTGTCCTTGCAGCTAACCAAGCTCAGGTAAGCTTGTTTTTCAAGATCAGGCTCACTGTAGACAGAGCAGTAGCCATATGAGTTCTTTTATTTGTAGCCAACTAAGCTCAGCTAAACTTGATTCCTGCTACCCCCTCAAGTTTATTTGTATTAACTCTTTCGCTGTCTAATCATTATCATCTGCCCAAATTCACAGTTCCTTCTTGAGAACATGTGGGACACATAAAAATAATCACTATGCTGGATTTCATTGAACATCTATCTTTATTTCAACTTTCAAACTTAATTAAAACCTGGCACTATTACTGTGAAGAATCAAATTTCAATAAAATAAGTGTGTCATCTTGTAGAATTTTCCTGAGAAAAAGCCATAGAAAAATCAGGATTTACCAAGCAAAGGACTAACAGAACTTTGAGTAGAATAGAAGTGTGGCGTTAAACAGGAGTTTTGAATTATCACTTTCACTAAAGTTCAATCCTTTACGTGAGTGGTGTCTAACAGTTTGGCTTCCCTGGGCCACATTGGAAATAGAATTGTCTTGGTTAACCCATAAAATACACTAATACTAACAATAGCTCATAACCTATACCAAAAAAAATGACGCAAAATATTACATTTTAAGTATTTGTGTTGGGCTATATTCAAAGCCATCCTGGGCCACATGTTGGTCAGGCCTGCCTTCTATGAAGCTCATTGGATATTTTACTTCTAAAACATTGGAAGAAAATTTTTAAATTCATTTTTATTATTAGACTTATTTGGGTGACATCTGTTAGCAAGGATAACATAGATTTCATGCATACAATTCTACAGTGCATTGTCAACATATTGTATAAGAACTTCTCCACCAAGTGTGAGTTCTCTTTCCATCACCTTATATTTAGCTTCCCCTCCAACCTCCCACACCCCCTCCCATTTTTCCCCTCCCTAACCCACTCATTCACAAATAAACATTGATCAATTATTATGTCCATGGGTTGTTTGTTTGTTTGTTTTTTTCTTATCTCTTTGTTACTTTCAGTTTTATATTCCGCATAAGAGTGAAGTAATACTTTTTTTTTTCTGTCTGATTTATTTCACTAAGTAGGATGATTATCAAGTCCATCCATGTTGTTGCTAATGACACTATTTCATCTTTTCTTAGTGCTGAGTAATATTGCATTGTGTGCATGTACCACAGCTTCTTTTTCCAGTCATCTGTCACAGGGCACTTTGGTTGTTTCCATGTTATGTCCACTGTGAACAGCGCTGCCATGAAAATTGGGGTACATAAGTCTTTGTGGACAAATATTTTCAGGTTTTTTTGGGTAGACCCCCAGAAGAGGGATTGCTGGGTCAAATGGTAACTCCATTCCCAGTTTTCTGAGGAACCTCCACACTGCCTTCCACAGTGGTTGTACCAGTGTTCATTCCCACCAGCAGTGTACCAGAGTCCCTTTTTCTCCACATCCTCTCAAGCACTTGTTATTTCTTGTCTTGTTGATAATAGGCATTCTAACAGGAGTGAGGTGATACTTCTTTGTAATTTTTATTTATATTTCCCTGATAGCTAATGAGGTTTAGGATTTTTTCATATGTCTGCTGGCCATTTGTACTTCTTCGTGGGAGAAGGGCATGTTTAGATCTTCTGCCCGGTTTTAAAATTGGATTGTTTGTTTTTTTGTTATTAAGTCGTATTAGTTCTTTATATATTTTAGATAATAGACCCTTGTCTGATGCATCCTTTGCAAATGTTTTCTCCCATTCAGTTGGCTGTCTCTTTTCCTTGTTGATGGTTTCTTTTCCTGTGCAGAAGCTTTTTAGTTTGATAAAATCCCATTCAGTTATTTTTGCTTTTACTTCCCTTGCGTTTGAGGTCAGGTTCACGAAGACTTCCTTCAATCCTAAGGCTATAAGTTTAGTAACAATGTTTACTTCTATACAGTTTATTGTTGCAGGTATGATATGAATGTCTTTAATCCATTTTGAGTAAATTTTTGTATATGGAGAGAGTTCACAGCTCAACTTCATTGTTTGCATACATGATTCCAGTTTTCCCAACACCACGTAGTAAAGAGGCTGTTTTTTCCTCGTTGTATGTTTTTTGCTCCTTTATCGACAATTATTTGTCCATAAATTTGTGGGATTTTTGCTGGGTTTTCAGTTCTATTCCATTGGTCTATATTTCCGTTCTTCTGCCAGTAGCAAGCTGTTTTGACTATTGATGCTTTGTAATAGAAATTAAAGTCATTGAAGGTAATGCTACCAGCCTTATTCTTTTTATGTAGTATTGCTTTGGCAATTCGAGGTCATTTATAGTTCCATAGAAATTTACTAATTCTTTTATCTATTTCATGAAAGTATGATTGTGGGATTTTCATGGGTATTGCATTAAATATGTGGATTGCTTTAGGGAGAATGTCCATTTCAACAATGTTAAATTTTCCTATCCATGAACAGGGGATATTTTTCCACATCTTAAAGTCTGTTTCAATTTCTTTCAAGAGTATCTTATACTTTTCTGTGTATAAGTCGGACACTTTCTTCATTAACTTAATTCTCAGGTATATGATTCATTTTGTTTTGATAGCAAAGGGAATTGATTACCTCATTTCGTTTTTGTGGATTTGTTGTTTGTATATAGGAAAGCTGTTTGATATTTTCACATTTATTTTGTATCCTGCGACTTTATTATATTCCTTTAATGCTTCTAATATTTTCCTTGTAGAATCATTGGAATTTTTTATATAAAGCGTCATGTCATCGACAAATAGTGCCAATTTGACCTCTTCTTTCCAAATTTGGATGCCTTTGATTCCTTTCTCTTTTCCGAATGCTGTGGCTATAACTTTCTTTACTATATTAAATAACAGCGGTGACAGGGGCATCCCTGTCTTGTTCCTGATTTTAAGGGAATAGGCTTCATCTTTTCCCCATTGTCATATATGGCCTTTATTATGTTGAGATGCTTTGCTTCTATACCTATTTTATTTAGTGTTTTGATCATAAATGGATGCTGTATGTTGTTGAAATCTTTTCTGCATCAACGGAAATGGTCATACAATCTTTATCTTTGGTTTTGTTTCTGTGGTGTATCACATAGTTTGATTTTCGTATGTTTTAACATCCTTGTGCTCCTGGGATGTATCCCACTTAATCTTGATGTATGATCTTTTTGATGCATCGCTCTATTCTGTTTGCTAATATTTTGTTTAGAATTTTTGCACCTGTGTTCATCAGTGATATTGGTCTATAGTTTTCTTTCTTTGTATTGTCTTTTCCAGGCTTTGGTATTAGAGTAATGTTGGCCTCATAGAACCAGATAGGAAATATTTATTCTTCTTCAATTTTTTGGAGGACTCTTAGGTGGATACGTGTTTATTATACTTTGAATGCTTGGTAAAATCACTGGTGAAACTATCTTGTCCATGGCTTTTGCCCTTAGGTAAATAATGGATAGTCATTTTATTCTCTTCACTATGAATTTGTCTATTTAGATTATCGAGATATTCTTGGTTCAATCTAGGTAAGCTATAAAGTTCTAGAAATTTGTCCATTGCTCTTAGGTTGTTAAATTTCGTGGCATAAAGTTCCTCATAATATTTTCTTATAATCCTATGTATTTCTGTGGAATCAGTGGTATTTCCTCCCCTTTCATTTCTAATTTTTTGGATATCTGTGTCCTTTCTTTTCATCCTTTGATTTGTCTCGCCAAAGTTTTGTCAATTTTGTTGACTTTCTCAAAGAACCAGCTGTTTGTAATATTAATGTTTTCTATTGTCCTCCTGTTCTATAATTGGTAGACCTCTGCTTAAATTTTTATTATTACTTTTCTTCTGCTGACTTTTAGTTTTGTGTGGTCTTCTATTTCTAGTTCTTTAAGATGGTATGTTAAGTTGTTTCCTTGTGATTTTTCTTGTTTCTTAAGACAGACCTGCATTGATATAAATTTCCCTCTTATCACTGCTTTCGCTGCGTCCCAACAATTCTGCTATGTTGTGATTTCATTGTGAGGAATTTGTTTTCTTGTTTTAATCTCATCTTTTATTGTTCTTTTATCCAGTCCTTTTAAATGAGGTGTTCTTTATATCCATGTATATGAGTTTTTTTCTGCTTTCCTCTTACAGTTGATCTCCAATTTCAAAGCTTGGTGGTGTGAGGATACACGTGGTATATTTTCAATCTTCTTGAACTTGCTGAGGCTACTTTTGTGTGCCAGCATGTGGGATATCTTTGAGAATGTTCCATGTGCACTAGAAAGAACGAATAGTCTCCTGTTGCTAGATGAAGTGTCCTGCAAATATCAATTACGGCCAATTGCTGTAATGTGTCCTTCAGTCCTGAGGTTTTGTTATTTATTTTCTGTTTGCATGATCTGTCCATGGATATTAGTGCGGTGTTTAAGTCTCCCACAATGATTGTGTATTCATCAGTTTCTCCTTTCAAATCTGTTAGTAGTGTCTTTGTCTACTTTGGTGCATCCTGGTTAGGAGCATATATATTAATTAGTGTCACGTACTCTTGTTGTTGTATTGTGCCTTGTATCATTATGTAATGTCCGTACTTGTCTTTTACTATCCCTTTTAACCTGAAGTTTATTTCATTACGTATAAGTGGGGCAACTCCTGCTTTTCTCCGGTTACCATTTGGTTGAAGTACTATTTCCCATCCTTTCACTCTGAGTCTGTGCTTGTCCTTATGGCAGAGATGTGTTTCTTGGAGACAGCACATAGATAGATTCTGTTCTTTAATCCTTTCTGCTACTGTTTGTCTTTTTATTGGTGAGATCAGTCCATTAACATTTAGAGTCATGATCTATATGGGAGGATTTCCTGTGACCATTACTTATTTCTTTGTTTGATTTGTTTTAGTTTTGTTTCTTTCCTGTTGCCCCAACTTTGTTCCATTTTTCCTGATGTTTTGTTTCAGGTCGATGGAACTCCTTCAGTATTTCTTGCAGTGCTGGCCTTGTCCTGTCAAATTCCCTGAGATTCTGTGTGTCTGAGAAGGTCTTTATTCCACCTTCCTATCTGAAAATTAATTTTGCTGGATAAATTATTCTTGGCTATAAGTTACTCTCTTTTCAGTTTTTGTATATGGGACTCCACCCTCTTCTGGTTCGCTGCATTTCTGTGGAGATATATGATGCCATATGATGAGTTTTCCTCTAAAAGTTATACTTTCTGTTTCCCTGGTTGCCTTGAGAAAAGTTCTTTCTTTTTAGTTTTGGTATCTTTAGTATCATGTGTCCTGGAGAAGATCTGTTAGGGTCCAGGTATCCAGGGGACCTGTTTTCTTCTTGAACTTGGGGTTCCAGATCTTCCCATTGGTTTGGAAAATTCTCAGCTACTAATTGTTTGAGTATGCTCTCTGTAAAATGCTCTATCCCTTCTTAGATTTCTATTATCTTATGTTGTTTGTCTCATGGAGTCAGATAGTTCTTGCAGTATTCTTTCAATCGTTTTGCTTCTATATTCACTCCCTTCCTCTTTTTAGTTATTTCCATGTTCTGATCTTCAATATCACTAATTATTTCCTCCATGAGGTTGGCCCTCTTTCTTATGGCAGTATTTTGTTTCTCACCTATTTTATTGTATTATTTATCTCTCACATTTCTATGTAAATCTTATTAGGGTTAATACAAATAAACTTGAGGTGCTAGCAGGAACCAAGTTTAGTGGAACTTAGTTAGCTAGAAATAAAGAACTCATATGGTTACTGCTCTGTCTACAGTGAGACTGATCTTTGTAAACAGGCTTACCTGAGCTTGGCCAGCTGCAAGGAAATGTTTACTGTGGCCCGATACTATCTTTGATTTTTTACAGGTGACCACATCTTGATATTGTAGAATTTGCCTGTACATTTTCTGTATAAGAAGAGCTAACACAAACTTCAGGGCAACTCTGTGCCTTGGACCCTGCTACACTAATCTGCTATGCCCATACTTCTCTCTTTGAATCAAACCTTGCAACTTAGATTTTAAGATGCCTCATGTACTTTTCACATTCTTTCAATAGTCAGGGGCATACAATAACCAGAAGAGAAGATGTTATATCACTGTTGCTGGTTCCACAAATTAAATATAACCTTTTACTTTTGTTGTTGTTCATAAAAATCTCTTCAATTCTTCGAGGTTGGATGGGAAGATGGTGACTGGAGAGGAGGTCCCTAAAGCCTCTCCCAGAAAACACAACTGATCAGCCCGCAGGATCCAAGAAATGGAATCTGGGTGACAAAAACTGCAGCTGAGGAATCCATGTATTGCAAGTAAACACCTGAAGGTTGGAGAGAAGGGGGCGAACTGGAGAGAGGGGAGGTATCAAAGACAGATCGCAACATGAACCGATCATGAGTGACCATTCAGGAGCAGTTCAGTGCATGGGAGGGGGAGAGGACAAGAGCTGAGAAGGGGAAAAGCCCTAGCAAAGTGGCAGAACCGTGGGGGTCGTTGGGGAGCTGGGCTGGGGAGCTGGGATTTGGAGCAGCGAGTTTGGGACACAGCTTGGGAGCCAGCCTCTGTCACTTTTGGTTGTTAGCAGGGCAGAGCAAGGACTCTGAATTGCAGAGAAAACATTATGGCCCTTGGCTCTCTTGGGAAACACAACGCAGGCCTGCTCAGCTCCTGCGCAGGCCTGGGGTTCCTAGTCGCAGCCTTCAGTTCCTGGTTACTGCCCACTGCGGGGGCTGCCCGGCTGTGAAGTGGTCAGCGCAAGACCCCTGCAATAGGCTGCAGATTCCATTCTTGCCCGCTGTGAAGGTTGACCTGCTGCTGGCGCTGCTCGTGCGGCCCCTGAATGTGGCTGCAGTTCCCATACAAGCCGCAGCAAAGACAAACTGGATCCCTTTCTATCGCGGGGTCAAAACAACAGCTTCGGACTTCTGGGCATACCTGCTCGCATGCCCCTGGCTCCTGAAAGCTGTACGAGTGCACAGACTCTGCCCCAAAACTTGGTCGCTGGAGCAGGCCTGGAAAGAAAGGCGGCTGTTGTAGCATTCGCCCCAGGCATCAGGAGAAGCCTCGGCCCGCATCACCCAGCTTCCCCAGCATAGGGCTGAAGGAGGAGTTATCCCAGTGTGCCTTTTCTTGGCCTCTTTCCTTTCCTACAGCCTCGCAAACCAACTAAATGCCGGAAGCGAAGGGACCATGACAGATGCACACTCACTCCAAATGTAACAGGAGACCAGAAATAAGAAATAGACAAACCCTGTCTCCCAAAATTTGCCCCCCACATTGCCACCTAGTGTCTGCCCTACACCAAGACTCCACAAAAGTACCAATCTTGGCTTTGGTGCACTACTACTGAACATAACGCACTCATGTCAATGAGGAAGAACCCAGCATTCAGGATGAATCCTTAAACTAAAACTCCCCAAAAAGATCAGGAAATTTATCAAGACATCATCTTAGATCTAGAAGTTTCTGGAGTAAGTGACAGAGAATTTCAAGTAGTCATTCTAAAGTCTCTGAGAGAAATGAAAACATACTGGCAGAACACCATGGCTCAGATAAACAACATAAGAAAGGAGTTCTATGACATAAAAAAAAAAACTCCATGAACAAAAGGAACAAATTAACAAAGAAATTCAAACCCTAACAATATAGAAATGTGAGAGATAAATAATACAATAAAATAAGTGAAAAACAAAATACTGCCATAAGAAAGAGGGCCAACCACGTGGAGGAAATAATTGGTGATATTGAAGATCAGAACATGGAAACAGCTAAAAAGAGGAAGGGAGGGAATATAGAAGCCAAAGGATTGAAAGAATTCTGCAAGAACTATCTGACTCCATGAGACAAAACAACATCAGGATAATAGAAATCGAAAAAGGGATAGAGCATTCAACACAGAGCATACTCAAACAAATAGTAGATTATAACTTTCCAAAGCAATGGAAAGATCTGAAACTCCAAGTTTAAAAAGAAAACAGGTCCCCTGTATCCCTGGACCCTAACAGATCTTCCCCAAGACACATGGTACTAAAGATATCCAAAACTAAAGAGAAAGGCAGCCAGGGAAACAAGAACTATAACTTTTAGAGGAAAACCATCAGATGGCATCATATATCTGAGCAGAAAAGCAGCAAGTCAGAAGAGGGTGGAATCCAATATACAAAAACTGAAAAGAGAGTAACTTATAGCCAAGGATAATTTATCCAGCAAAATTATTTTTCAGATATGAAGGTGGAATAAACATCTTCTCAGACACTCAGAAGCTGAGGGAATTTGCCAGGATAATGACAGCACTGCAAGAAATACTGAAGGTGTCCCTTTGACCAGAAAAAAAAAACATCAGGAAAAATTGAACAAAGTTGGGGCAACAGGAAAGAAACAAAAATATAACAAATCAAACGAAGAAGGAAGTAATGGTCACAGGAAATCCTCCCATATAGATCATCACACTAAATGTTAATGGACTGAACTCACCAATAAAAAACACACAGTAGCAGAGTAGATTAAAGTAAAGAATCTATCTATGTGCTGTCTCCTAGAAACACATCTCTGCCATAATGACAAGCACAGACTCAGAGTGAAAGAATGGGAAACAGTACTTCAACCAAATGGTAACCGGAGAAAAACAGGAGTGGTCATACTTATACGTAACGAAATAAACTTCAGTTTAAAAGGGATAGGAAAAGACAAGGATGGACATTACATAATGATACAAGGCACAATAAAACAACAATAGTACTTGATACTAATTAATATATATGCTCCTACCCAGGATGCACCAAAATAGACAAAGACACTACTAACAGATTTGAAAGGAGAAATTGATGAATACACAATCATTGTGGGAGACTTAAACACCGCACTAACAGCCATGGACAGATCATCCAAACAGAAAATAAATAAAAAAGCATCAGTACTGAATGACACATTACAGCAATTGGCCATCATTGATATTTGCAGGACACTTCATCCTGCAAGAGGAGACTCTTCCTTCCTTTCTAGTGCACATGGGACATTCTCAAAGATATCCCATATGCTGGGACAAAAAAGTAGCCTCAGCAAGTTCAAGAAGATTGAAATTATACCATGTGTATACTCAGGCCACCGTGCTTTGAAATTGGAAATCAACTGTAAAAGGAAACAGAAATAAACGCTTATCCATGGAGATTAAGAACAGCTCATTTAAAAAGCACTGGATAAAAGAACAATAAAAGATGAAATTTAAAAATATATAAAAATACCTGACAATGAAAACACAACATACCAGAATTATTGAGACACAGCGAAAACAGTGATATGAGGGAAATTTATATCAATGCAGGCCTGTCTTAAGAAACAAGAAAAATCACAAAAAAAAACTTAATATACCATCTTAAAGAACTACAAATACAAGAGCACAGAAAACCCAAAGTCAGCAGAAGAAAAGAAATAATAAAAATTAAAGCACAGCTATACAAATTAGAGAACAAAAGGACAATAGAAAAAAATAATATTACAAACAGCTGGGTCTTTGAGAAAGTCAAAAAAATTGACAAAACCTTGGCGAGACGAATCAAAGGATGAAAAGAAAGGACACATATGTGCAAAAATAGAAATGAAAGGTGAGAAACTAACACTGATACCACAGAAACACATAGAATTATAAGAAAATCTTATGAAGAACTTAATGCCACTAAATTTAAAAACCTAGAAGAAATGGACAATTTTCTAGAACCGTATAGCTTACCTAGATGGAACCAAGAAGATCTAGATAATCTAAATACACCATTTCATAGTGAAGAGATTAAAATGACTATTCATTATCTACCTAAAGGCAAAAACCATGGACCAGCTAGTTTCACCAGTGAATTTACCAATCATTCAAATAATAATAAACCCCTATCCACCTCAGACTCCTCCAAAAATTTGAAGAAGAAGCAAAATTTCTTACCTCGTTTTATGAGGCCAACAATACTCTAATACAAAAGCCTGGAAAAGACATTACAAAGAAAGAAATCTATAGGCCAATATCTCTGATGAACACATATGCAAAAATTGTAAACAAAATATTAGCACACAGAATATACCGATGCATCAAATAGATCATACATCAAGGCCAAGTGTGATTCATCCCAGGAGCACAAGGATGGTTCAACATACGAAATTCAAACAATGTGATACACCACAGAAACCAAACCCAAGATAAAGGATGTATGACCATTTCGTTGATGCAGAAAAAGCTTTCAACAAGATACAGCATCCACTTATGATCAAAACACTAAATAAAATAGGTATAGAAGACAAGCATCTCAATATAATAAAGGCCATATATGACAATGGGGAAAAGCTGAAGCCCATTCCCTTAAAATCAGGAACAAGACAGGGATGCCCCCTGTCACCACAGTTATTGAATATAGTAATGGAAGTTCTAGCCACAGCAATCTTGCAAGAGAAAGGAATCAAAGGTATCCAAATTTGGAAAAAAGTGGTCAAATTGGCACTATTTGCTGATGACATGACGCTTTATATAAAAAATTCCAAAGATTCTACCAGGAAATTATTACAAGAAATAAAAGCATACAGTAAAGTCGCAGGATACAAAATGAATGTGAAAATATCAACAGCATTCCTATATACAAACAACAAATCCACAAAAAAGAAATGAGGGAATCAATTCCCTTTGTTATAAAAACAAAATGAATGAAATACCTGAGAATTAAGTTAATGAAGAAAGTGTCAGACCTATACACAGAAAAGTACAAGACACTCTTGAAAGAAATTGAAACAGACTTTAAGAGGTACAAAAATATCCCCTGCTCATGGATAAGAAAATTTAATATTGTTAAAATGGTCATTCTGCCTAATGCAATCTACATATTTCATGCAATACCCATGAAAATCCCACAATCATACTTTCATGAAATAGATAAAAGAATTAGTAAATTTATATGGAACCATAAATGACCTCGAATGGCCAAAGCAATACCACATAAAAAGAATAAGGCTGGTGGCATTACATTCCCTGACTTCAATCTCTATTACAAAGCATCAATATTCAAAACAGCTTGGTACTGGCAGAAAAACAGAAATATAGACCAATGGAGTAGCACTGAAAACCCAGAAATAAACCCACAAATTTATGGACAAATAATTGTCGATAAAGGAGCAAAAAACATACAACGAGGAAAACACAGCCTCTTTAGTAGGTGATGTTGGGAAAATTGGAATCATATATGCAAAAAATGAACTTGAGCTGGGAACTCTCTCCGTATACAAAAATTAACTCGAAATGGATTAGAGACCTTCATATCATACCTGCAACAATAAACTGTATAGAAGTAAACATTGGTACTAAACTTATAGACCTAGGACTGAAGGAAGACTTCGTGAACCTGACTTCAAAGGCAAAGGAAGTATAAGCAAAAATAAATGATTGGGATTTTATCAAACTAAAAAGTTTCTGCACAGGAAAAGAAACCATCAACAAAGCAAAGAGACAGCCAAATGAATGGGAGAATTATTTCAAATGACGCATCAGATAAAGGTCTAATATCTAAAATAAATAAAGAACAAATAACACTTAATAACAAAAAAACAAACAACCCAATTTTAAACCGGGAAGAAGAACTAAATAGGCACTTCTTCCACGAAGAATTACACATGGCCAACAGACACATGAAAAAATGCTCAACCACATTAGCTATCAGGGAAATGCAAATCAAAATCACAAAGAGGTATCACCTCACACCTGTTAGAATGGCTATTATCAAGAAGAGAAGAAATAACAAGTGCTGGAGTGGATGTGGAGAAAAAGGGACTCTGGTACACTGCTGGTGGGAATGAAAACTGGTACAACCACTGTGGAAGGCAATGTGGAAGTTCCTTAGACAACTGGGAATGGAGTTACCATTGGACCCAGCAATCCCTCTTCTGGGGGCTCTACCGAAAAAAACCTGAAAAACTTGGTCCACAAAGACTTAAGTACCCCAATGTTCATGGCAGCGCTGTTCACAGTGGACATCGCATGGAAACAACCGAAGTGTCCTGCGACAGATGACAGGATAAAGAAGCTGTGGTACATATACACAATGGAATGTTACTCAGCTCTAAGAAAAGATGAAATAGTTTCATTTGCAACAAAATGGATGGACCTGAAGGTCATCATATTTAGGAAAATAAGTCAGACAGAAAATACAAAGAAGTGTATGACTTCACTCATATGCGGAATATAAAACTGAAAATAACAAAGAGATAAGAAATGAAGAAACAAATAACCACCCCATGGACATAATCAATAGTTAAATGTATATTTGGGAATGAGTGGGATAGGGAGGGAAAAAAGGGGAGGGGGTGTGGGATGACGGAGGGGAAGCTAAATATATGGTAATGGAAAGAGAAATCACACTGGGTGTTGAACTTATTACACAATAAGTTGACAATGCACTGTAGAATTGTATGCATGAAACCGATGTTATCCTTGCTAACAGATGTCACCCCAAGAAGTCTAACAATAAAAATGAATTTAAAAAGTTTCTTCCAATGTTTTAGAAGTAAAATATTAAATGAGCTTCATAGAAGGCAGGCCTGGACAACATGTGGCCCAGGATGGCTTTGAATGTAGCCCAATACAAATACTTAAAATTTAATATTGTGGGGCACATTTTAGTTAGAGCTTATGAGCTATTGTTATTATTAGTGCATTTTGCGGGTTAACCAAGACAATTCCATTTCCAATGTGGCCCAGGAAAGCCAACGTGTTAGATACCACTCACGTAAACGATTGTCCTTTAGTGAAAGTGATAATTCAAAACACCTGTTTAACTCAACACTTCTATTCTACTCAAAGTTCTGTTATGCCTTTGCTTGGCAAATCTGGAGTTTTCTTTTGCCTTTCCATAGGAAAATTCTAAAAGATGACAAAATTATTTTATTGAAATTTGATTCTTCACAGTAATAATGCCAGGTTTTATTTAAATTTCAAAGTTGAATTAAAGTTAGATGTTAAATGAAATACAGCATAGTGATTGTTTTTATGTGTCCCACATGTTCCCAAGAACGAAATGTGAATTTGTGCTGATGATAATGATTAGAAAGCAAAAGAGTTAATACAAATAAACTTCAGGGGTCTAGCAGGAATCAATTTTAGCTGAGCTTAGTTAGCTACGAATAAAAGAACTCATATGGCTACTGCTCTGTCTACAGTGAGCCTGATCTTGGAAAACAAGCTTTCCTGAGCTTGGCTAGCTGCAAGGAAAAGTTTACTGTGGCCCGATTCTACCTGAGATTTTTTACAGGTGACCACATCTTGATATTGTAGAATTTGCCTCTAAATTTTCTGTATAAGAAGAGCTAACCCAAAGTTCAGGAGAACTGTGTTCCTTGGACCCTGCTACATTATTCTGACATGCCCATACTTCTCTCTTTGAATCAAACCTTCCACTTGGATTTTCAGAACCCTCATGAATTTTTCACATTCTGTCAATAGTCAGGGGCATCCAATAACCAGAAGAGAAGTCATTACATGACTTTGCTGATTCCACAAATTAAATATAACCTTATAATTTTGTTGATCTTCATAAAAATCTCTTCAATTCTTGGAGGTTGGAGGGCAAGATGGTGACTGGAGAGGAGGTCCCTAAAGCCTCTCCCAGAAAACACAACTGAACAACCCCCAGGATCCAAGAAAGGGCCTCTGAGTGACAAAAACAGCAGCTGAGGAATCCATGTATTGCAAGTAAACACCTGAAGGTTGGAGAGAAGGGGGCGAGTTGGAGAGAGGGGAGGCATCAAAGACAGATCGCAACAGGACCCAATCGTGGGTGACCATCCAGGAGCAGTGCAGTGCATAGGAGGGAGTGAGGTCAAGAGGTGACAAGAGGAAAAGCACTAGCAAAGTGGCAGAACAGTGGGAATCGTTGTTGACCTGCAATGAGGAGCTGGAATTTGGAGCGGTGAGTTGGGGACAGAGCTTGGGAGCCAGCCTCTGTAACTTTTGAGTGTTAGCAGGGCAGAGCAAGGACTCAGAACTGCAAAGACATTATGGCTCTTGGTTCTTTGCGAAACACAACGCAGGCCCGCTTGGTTCCTGCGCAGGCCTGGGGTTCTTGGTCGCAGCCTTCAGTTCCTGGTTGCTGCCCACCGCGGGGGCAAACTGGCTGCGAAGCTGAGATTACAAGACCCCTGCACTAGGCTGCGGCTTCAATTCCTGCCCGCTCTGAAGGTTGACCTGCCACTGGGTCTGCTCGTTCGGCTCCTACATGGAGCCGCAGTTTTCATAGGGCCCGCTGCCAGGACAAACAGGCTCCCTTTCTACCGTCGGGTCAAATCAATAGCTTCGGGCTTGTGTGCATGCCTGCTCGCATGCCCCTGGCTCCTAAAAGCTGTTCGAGTTCACAGACTCTGCCCCAACACTTGGTCGCTGGAGCAGGCCTGGGAAGAAAGTCGGTTTTTAAAGTATTTGCCCTGGCCAGCAGAAGAAGCCACGGTCCGCATCACACAGCTTCCCCAGCATAGGGCTGAAGGAGAAGTTCTTCCAGTGTGCGTTTTCTTGGCCTTTTTCCTTTCTTATATCCTCCCAAACCAACTAAATATAGGAAGTGAAGGGACCATGACAGATGCACACTGACTCCAAATGTAGCAGGAGAACAGAAATAAGAAATAGACAAATCCTCGGTCTCAAAATTTCCCCCCCATAGTGCCATCTTATGTCTTCCCTACACCAAGACTCCACAAAAGTACCAATCTGGGCTTTGGTGCACTACTACTGAACATAACACCCTCTTGTCAATGAGGAAGAACCCAGCAAACAGGATGAATCCTGAAAACTAAAACTCCTCAAAAAGATCACGAAATTTATCAAGACAGCATCTTAGATTTAGAAATTTCTGGAGTAAGTGACAGAAAATTTCAAGTAGTCATTCTAAAGGCTCTGAGAGAAATGAAAACATACTGGCAGATCACCATGCCTGAGATAAACAATTTAAGAAAGGAGATATAGGACATTAAAAAAAAACCCTCCATGAACCAAAGGAACAAATTAACAAAGGAATTCAAACCTTAACAAGATTGACAGAGAAATGTGAGAGAAAAATAATACAATAAAATGAGTGAGAAACAAAATATTTCCTTAAGAAAGAGAGCCAACCACATGGAGGAAATAATTAGTAATATTGAAGATCAGAACATGGAAACAGCTAAAAAGAGGAAGGAAGGGAATATAGAAGCAAAGGGATTGAAAGAATTGTGCAAGAACTATCTGACACCATGAGACAAATCAACCTCAGTGTAATAGATACCGAAGAAGGGGCTGAGAATTCTACAGAGAGCATACTCAAACAAATAGTAGATGAGAACTTTCCAAACCAATGGGAAGATCTGAAACCCCAAGTTCAAGAAGAAAACAGGTCCCCTCGATACCTGCACCGTGACCGATCTTCTCCAAGACACATGGTACTAAAGATACCCATAACTAAAGAGAAAGAGACAATTCTCAAGGCAGCCAGGGAAACAAGAACTATAACTTTTAGAGGAAACCCATCAGATGGCATCATATATCTCAGCAGAAATGCAGCGAGCCAGAAGAACGTGGAATCCAATATACAAAAATTGCATAGAGAGTAACATATAGCCAAAAATAATTTATCCAGCAGAATTAATTTTCAGATATGAAGGTGGAATAAAGACCTTCTCACACACAGAAACTGAGGGAAATTGCTAGGACAAGGCCAGCACTGCTAGAAGTACTAAAGGAGTCCCGTCAATCTGAAAGTAAACATTAGGAAAAATGGAACAAATTTGGTGCAACAGGAAAGAAACAAAATTAAAACAAATCAAACAAAGAAATAAGTAATGGTCCCAGGAAATCCTCCCATATAGATCATCATTCTAAATGTTAAAGGACTGAACTCACCAATAAAAAGACACACAGTAGCAGACTAGAATAAGGAACAGAATCTATCTGTGTGCTGTCTCCAAGAAACACATCTCTGCCATAAGGACAAACAGAGACTCAGTGTGAAAGGATGGGAAACAATACTTCAACCAAATGGTAACCAGAGAAAAGCAGGAGTTGCCATACTTATACCTAATGAAATAACCTTCAGGCTAAAAGGGATAGTAAAAGACAAGTACGGACATTACATAATGATACAAGGCACAATACAACAACAATAGTACTTGACACTAATTAATATATATGCTCCTAACCAGGATGCAGTAAAATAAACAAAGACACTACTAACAGATTTGAAAGGAGAAACTGATGAATACACAATCATTGTAGGAGACTTAAACACCACACTAACAATCATGGACAGATCATCCAAACAGAAAATAAATAAGGAAACATCAGCACTGAATGACACATTACAGCAATTGGCCATCATTTATATTTGCAAGACACTGCATCCTGCAAGAGGAGACTCCTCCTTCTTTTCTAGTGCACATAGGACATTATCAAAGATATCGCACATGCTAGGACAGAAAAGTACCCTCTGCAAGTTCAAGAAGATTGAAATTATACCATGTGTATACTCAGACCTCCATGCTTTGAAATTGGAGATCATCTGTAAAGGAAAGCATAAAAAAACTCATGTATATGGGGATTAAGAACAGCTCATTTAAAAAGGACTGGATAAAAGAACAATAAACGATGAGATTAAAAAATATATACAAATTCCCGACAATGAAAACAAAACATACCAGAATTATTGGGACACAGCGAATACAGTGATATGAGGGAAATTTATATGAATGCATGCCTGTCTTAAGAAACAAGAAAAATCACAAGGAAATAACCTAATGTACCATCTCAAAAACTACAAATAGAAGAGCACACAAAACCCAAAGGCATCAGAAGAAAAGAAATAATAAAAATTAAAGCAGAGCTATACAAATTAGAGAACAAGAGGACAATAGAAAAAAATAATATTAGAAACAGCTGGGTCTGTGAGAAAGTCAACAAAATTGACAAAACCTTGGCGAGACGAATCAAAGGATGAAAAGAAAGGACACAAATATCCAAAAATAGAAATGAATGGTGAGAAATTACCACTGATACCACAGAAAAACATAGAACTATAAGAAAATCTTATGAAGAACTTTATGCCACTAATTTTAACAATCTAGAAGTAACGGTCAATTTTCTAGAACCTTATAGCTTACCTAGAGTGAACCTAGAAGATCTTGGTAATCTAAATACACCATTTCATAGTGAAGAGATTAAAATAACTATTCATTATCTACCTAAAGGCAAAAACCATGGACCAGCTAGATTCTCCAGTAAGTGTACCAAGCATTCAAATACTAATAAACACCTATCCACCTAAGACTCCTCAAAAAATTTGGAGAAGAAGCAATATTTCCTACCTCGTTTTATGAGGGCAAAATTACTCTAATACAAAAGCCTGGAAAAGACAATACAAAGAAAGAAAACTATACACCAAAATCTCTGATGAACACAGATGCAAAAATTCTAAACAAAATATTAGCACACAGAATATACCCATGCATCAAATAGATCATACATCAAGACCAAGTGCGATTCATCCCAGGAGCACAAGGGTGGTTCAACATACGAAAATCAAACAATGTGATACACCACAGAAACGAAACCCAATATAAAGAATGTATGACCACTTCCGTTGATGCAGAAAAATGTTTCAACAAGATACAGCATCCATTTATGATCAAAACACTAAATAAAATAGGTATAGAAGACAAGCATCTCAACATAATAAAGGCCATATATGACAATGGGGAAAAGGTGAAGCCTATTCCCTTAAAATCAGGAACAAGACAGGGATGCCCCCTGTCACCACAGTTATTGAAATAGTAATGGAATTTCTAGCCACAGCAATCTTGCAAGAGAAAGAATCAAAGGTATCCAAATTTGGAAAGAAGGGGACAAATTGGCACTATTTGCCGATGACATGACGCCTTATATAAAAACTTACAAAGATTCTACCAGGAAATTATTACAAGCAATAAACGAATATAGTAAAGTGCAGGATACAAAATAAATGTGAAAATAACAACAGCATTCCTATATACAAACAACAAATCGATAAAAAAGAAATGAGGGAATCAATTCCCTTTGTTATAAACACAAAATGAATGAAATACCTGAGAATGAAGAAAGTGTCAGACCTATACACAGAAAAGTACTAGACACTCTTGAAGAAATTGAAACAGACATTAAGAGGTGGAAAAACATCCCCTGTTCATGGATAGGAAAATTTAACATTGTTAAAATGGACATTCTGCCTAAGGCAATCCACATATTTAATGCAATACCCATGAAAATCCCACAATCATACTTTCATGAAATAGATAAAAGAATTAGTAAATTTATATGGAACCATAAATGACCTCGAATGGCCAAAGCAATACTACATAAAAAGAATAAGGCTGGTGGCATTACATTCCCTGACTTCAATTTCTATTACAAAGCATCAATATTCAAAACAGCTTGGTACTGGCAGGAGAACAGAAATATAGACCAATGGAATAGAACTGAAACCCAGATATAAACCCACAAATTTATGGACAAATAATGGTCGATAAAGGAGCAAAAAACATACAACGAGGAAAAGACAGCCTCTTTAGTAGGTGGTGTTGAGAAAACAGGAATCATATATGCAAAAAATGAACTTGAGCTGTGAACTCTCTCCATATACAAAAATTAACTCGAAATTAAAGACCTTCAATTTTTCCCACAACAATAAACTGTATAGATGTAAACATTTGTACTAAACTTATACACCTAGGACTGAAGGAAGACTTCGTGAACCTGACCTCACAGGCAAGGGAATTAAAAGCAAAGATAAATGAATGAAATTTTATCAAACTGAAAACTTCTGCACAGTAAAAGAAACCATCAACAAGGCAAAGAGACAGCCAGCTGAATGGGAGAAAATATTTGCAAATGACGCATCAGATAAGGGTCTAATATCTAAAATATACAAAGAACTAATAAGACTTAATAAGAAAAAAACAAACCGGGCAGAAGAAGTAAACAGGCACTTCTCCCACAAAGAAGTACAAATGGCCAGCAGACATATAAAAAAATGCTCAATCTCATTAGCTATCAGGGAAATGAAAATGAAAATCACAATGAGCTATCACCTCACACCTGTTAGAATGGCTATTGTCACCAACACAAGAAATAAGACGTCCTGGAGAGGATGTGGAGAAAAAGGGACTCCGGTACACTGCTGCTGGGAATGAAAACTGGTAAAACCACTGTGTAAGGTAATGTGGAGGTTCCTCAGAAAACTGGCAATGGAGTTACCATTTGAACCAGCAATCCCTCTTCTTGGGGGACTACCCAAAAAAACCTGAAAACCTTTGTCCACAAAGACTTACATACCCCAATGTTCATGGCAGCGCTGTTCACACAGGACATAACATGGAAACAACCAAAGTGCCTTGCGACAGATGACTGGATAAAGAAGCTGTGGTACATATACACAATGGAATATTAATCAGCTCTAAGAAAAGATGAAATAGTGTCATTTGCAACAAAATGAATGGACCTGAAGATCATCATACTTAGTGAAATAAGTCAGACAAAAAAAACAAAGAACTGTATGACTTCACTCATATGCGGAATACAAAACTGAAAGTAACAAAGAGATAAGAAATGAAGAAACAAATAACCAACCAATGGACATAATCAATAGTTCAATGTATATTTGGGAAAGAGTGGGTTAGAGAGGGAAAAAAAGGGAGGGTCTGTGGGAGGACGGAGGGGAAGCTAAATATATGGTAATGGAAAGAGAAATCACACTGGGTTTGAACTTATTACACAATAAGTTGACAATGCACTGTAGAATTGTATGCATGAAACCTATGTTATCCTTGCTAAAGATGTCACCCAATTAAGTCTAACAACAAAAATGAATTTATAAATTTTCTTCCAATGTTTTAGAAGTAAAATATCCAATGAGCTTCATAGAAGGCAGGCCTGGCCAACATTTGGCCCAGGATGGCTTTGAATGTAGCCCAATACAAATATTTAAATGTAATATTTTGCGGCATTTTTTGGTTATAGCTTATGAGCTATTGTTAGTATTAGTACACTTTATGGGTTCACCAAGACAATTCTATTTCCAATGTGGCCCAGGGAAGCCAAAGTGTTAGATACCACTCACGTAAACGGTTGTCCTTTAGTGAAAGTGGTAATTCAAAACTCCTGTTTAACTCAACACTTCTATTCTACTCAAAGTTCTGTTAGTCCTTTGCTTGGTAAATCCTGATTTTTCTTTTGCTTTTTCATAAGAAAATTCTAAAAGATGACACAATTATTTTGTTGAAATTTGATTCTTCACAGTAATATTGCCAGGTTTTAATTAAATTTGAAAGTTGAAATAAAGTTAGATGTTAAATGAAATCCAGCATAGTGATTGTTTTTATGTGTTTCACATGTTCTCCAGAAGGAACTTTGAATTTGTGCAGATGATAATGATTAGACAGCAAAAGAGTTAATAGTAATAATCTTGAGGTGGCTAGCAGGAATCAAGTTTAGCTGAGCTTAGTTAGCTACAAATAAATGAACTCATATGGCTACTGCTCTGTCTACAGTGAGCCTGATCTTGGAAAACAAGCTTACCTGAGCATGGCTAGCTGCAAGGAAAAGTTTGCTGTGGCCCGATTGTACCTGAGATTTTTTACAGGTGACCACATCTTGATATTGTAGAATTTGCCTTTATATTTTCTGTATAAGAAGAGCTAACCCAAAGTTCAGGACAACTGTGTGCCTTGGACCCTGCTACACTAATCTGCCATGCCTATACTTCTCTCTTTGAATCAAATCTTCCAACTTGGATTTTCAGATCCCTCACAAACTTTTCACATTCTGTCAATAATCAGGAGCATTTAAGAACCAGAAGAGAAGACATTATATGACTGTTGCTGGTTACACAAATAAAATATAACCTTTCAATTGTGTTGATGTTCATAAAAATCTCTTCAATTCTTGGAGGTTGGAGGGCAAGATGTTGACTGGAGAGGAGGTCCCTAAAGCCTCTCCCAGAAAACACAATTGAACAGCCCCCAGGATCCAAGAAAGGGCCTCTGAGTGAAAAAAACAGCAGCTGAGCAATCCATGTATTGCAAGTAAACACCTGAAATTTGGAGTGAAGGGGCCAAGTCAGAGAGAAGGGAGGGAATGAAGACAGATCGCAACAGGACCCGATCGTGGGTGAACATCCAGGAGCAGTGCAGTGCATCGGAGATGGAGAGGACAAGAGGTGACAAGAGGAATATCCCTACCAAAGTGACAGAACAGTGGGAGTCATTGGGGAGCTGGGCTGGGGAGCTGGAATTTGGAGCGGCGAATTGGGGACAGAGTTTGGGAGCCAGCCTCTGTAACTTTTGAGTGTTAGCAGGGCAGAGCAAGTACTCAGAAATGCAAAGGCTCTTGGCTCTGTAGGGAAACAAAACGCAGGCCCGCTCGGCTCCTGAGAAGCCCTGGGGTTCCTGGTCACAGCCTTCAGATCTTGGTTGCTGCCCAGTGCGGGTGCTAGTCGGCTGCGAAGCCGACAGCGCTCGAACCCTGCACTAGGCTGTGGCTACCACTCCTGCCCGCTGTGAAGGTTGACCTGCTGCTGGCGCTGCTCGTGCGGCTCCTGCATGGGGCTGCAGTTCCCCTACAGCCCGCTTCAAAGACAAACTGGCTCTCTTTCTACCGCTGGGTCAAAACAACAGCTTCGGACTTGTCTGCATGCTTGATCGCATGCCCCAAGATGCTAAAAGCTGTTCGAGTGCACAGACGTTGCCCCAACACTTGGTAGCTGGAGCAGGCCTGGAAAGAAAGGCGGTTTTAATGGCATTCGCCCCAGCCTGCAGGAACAGCCTCGGCCCGCATCATTCAGATTCCCCCGCATATGGCTGAAGGAGCAGTTGTCCCAGTGTGCCTTTCTTGGCCTCTTTCCTTTCCTACAGCCTCCCCAACCAACTAAATGCAGAAAGCGAAGGAACCATGACAAATGCACACTGACTCCAAATGTAGCAGAAGACAAGAAATAAGAAATAGACAATGCCTCTCTCCCAAAATTTTCCCCCCACAGTGCCACCTTGTGTCTGCCCTACACCAAGACTCCACAAAAGTCCAATCTGAGCTTTAGTGCACTACTACTGAACATAACGCCCTCATGTCAATGAGGAAGAACACAGCATACAGGATAAAGGCTTAAAACTAAAACTTCTCAAAAAGATCAGGAAATTTATCAAGACGGCATCTTAGATCTTGAAGTTTCTGAATTAAGTGACAGAGAATTTCAAGGAGTCATTCTAAAGGCTCTGAGAGAAATGAAAACATACTGGCAGAGCACCATGACTGAGATAAACAACATAAGAAAGGAGATGTAGGACATAAAAAAAAAAACCTCCATGAACAAAAGGAACCATTTAAAAAAGAAATTCAAACCCTAACAAGATTGACCTAGAAATGTGAGAGATAAATAATCAATAAAATATGTGAAAAACAAAATACTGCCATAAGAAAGAAGGCCAACCACATGGAGGAAATAATTAGTGATATGGAAGATCAGAACATGGAAACAGCTAAAAAGTGGAAGGGAGGGAATATAGAAGCAAAAGAATTGAAAGAATTCTGCAAGAACTATCTGACTCCATGAGACAAAACATCAGGATAATAGAAATCGAAGAAGGGGTAGAGCATTCTACAGAGAGCATACTCAAACAAATAGTAGAAGAGAACTTTCCAAACCAATGGGAAGATCTAGAACCCCAAGTTCAAGAAGAAAACAGGTCCCCTGGATTCCTGGACCCTAACAGATCTTCTCCAAGACATATGATACTAAAGATATCCAAAACTAAATAGAAAGAGACAATTCTCAATGCAGCCAGGGAAACAAGAACTATAACTTTTAGAGGAAAACCCATCAGATGGCATCATATATCTCAGCAGAAATGCAGCGAGCCAGAAGACGTTGGAATCCAATATAAAAAAAACTGAAAAGAGATATGAAGGTGGAAAAAGACCTTCTCAGACACACAGAAGCAGAGGGAATTTGCCAGGACAAGGCCAGCACTGCAAGAAATACTGAAGGAGGCCCTTCGACCTGAAACAAAACATCAGGAAAAATGGAACAAAGTTGGAGAAACAGGAAAAAAACAAAAAGAAAACAAATCAAACAAAGAAATAAGTAATGGTCACAGGAAATCCTCCCATATAGATCATCACTCTAAATATTAATGGACTGAATTCATCAATAAAAACACACACAGTAGCAGAGTAGATTAAAGAACAGTATCTATCTATGTGCTGTCTCTAAGAAACACATCCCTGCCAAAAGGACAAGCAAGGACTCAGAGTGAAAGGGTGGGAAACAATACTTCAACCAAATGGTAACCAGAGAAAAGCTGGAGTTGCCATACTTATACGTAATGAAATAAACTTCAGGTTAAAAGGGATAGTAAAAGACAACGATGGATATTACATAATGATACAAGGCACTATACAGCAACAATAATACATGACACTAATTAATATATATGCTCCTAACAAGAATGCACCAATATAGACAAAGAAACAACTAACAGACTTCAAAGGAGAAAGTGATGAATACACAATCAATGCGGGTGACTTAAACACCGCACTAACTGCCATGGACAGATAATTCAAACAGAAAATAAATAAGAAATCATCAGCACTGAATGACACATTACAGCAATTGGACATAATTGATATTTACAAGACACTTCATCCAGCAAAAGGAGACTATTCCTTCTTTTCTAGTGCACATGGAACATTCTCAAAGATATCCCACATGCTGGGACTCAAAAGTAACCGCAGCAAGTTTAAGAAGATTGAAATTATACCATGTGTGTACTCAGACCACCAAGCTTTGAAATTTCAGATCACCTGTAAAAGGAAAGCAGAAAACAACTCAAATACATGGAGATTAAGAACAGCTCATTTAAAATGGACTAGATTAAAGAACAATAAAAGATGAGATTAAAACATATATACAAATTCCTCAAAATGAAAACACAACATACCAGATTTATTGCGACACAGCGAAAGCAGTGATAAGAGGGAAATTTTTATCAATGCAGGCCGGTCTTAAGAAACAAGAAAAATCAAAAGGAAATAACATACCATCTTAATGGACTAGAAATAGAAGAGCACACAAAACCCAAAGTCAGCAGAAGAAAAGAAATAATAAAAATTAAAGCAGAGCTATACCAATTAGAGAACAGGGGACCAATAGCAAAAAACTAATATTACAAACAGCTGGGTCTTTGAGAAAGTAAAAAAAATTGACAAAAGATTGGTTAGAGGAATCAAAGGATGAAAAGAAAGGACACAAATATCCAAAATTAGAAATGAAATGTGAGAAAATACCACTGATACCACAGAAATACATAGGATTATAAGAAAATCTTATGAAAAACTTTATGCCACTAAATTTAACAACCTAAAAGAAATGGACAACTTTCTAGAACCTTAATAGCTTACCTAGATTGAACCAAGAACATCTCGATAATCTAAATAGACCAATTCACAGTGAAGAGATTAAAATGACTATCCATTATCTACCTAAAGGCAAAATCCATGGACCAGATAGTTTCACCAGTGAGTTTAGCAAGCATTCAAAGAATAATAAACACCTATCCACCTCAGACTCTGCCAAAAAATTGAAGAAGAAGCAATACTTCCTATCTCGTTCTAATGATGCCAACATTACTCTAATACCAAAGCCTGGAAAAGACAATACAAAGAAAGAATACTATAGACCAATATCTCTGATGAACACAGATGCAAAAATTCTAAACACAATATTAGCAAACAGAATATAGCGATGCATCAAAAAGATCATTCATCAAGATCAAGTGGGATTCACCCCAGCAGCACAAGTACGGTTCAACATACGAAACTCAAACTATGTGATACACCACAGGAACAAAATCAAAGATAAAGAATGTATGACCATTTCCATTGATGCAGAAAAACTTTCAAGAAGATACAGCATCCATTTATGATCAAAACACTAAATAACATACGTAGAGAAGGAAAGCATCTCAACATAATAAAGGCCATATATGGCAAAGGGGAAAAGCTGAAGCCTATTCCGTTAAAATCAGGAACAAGAGAGGGATGCCCCCTGTCACCACTGTTATTTAATATAGTAATGGAAGTTCTAGCCACAGCAAACGGGCAAGAGAAAGAATAAAAGGTATTCAAATTTGGAAAGAAGCGGTCAAATTGCACTATTTGCTGATGACATGACGCCTTATATAAAAAATTCCAAGGATTCTACCAGGAAACTATTAGAAGAAAAAAACGAATATAGGAAAGTCGCAGCATACAAAATAAATGTGAAAATATCAACAGCATTTTTATATACAAACAACAAATCCACAACAAAGAAATGAGGGAATCAATTCCCTTTGCTATCAAAAGAAAATGAATGAAATATCTGAGAATTAAGTTAATGAAGAAAGTGTCAGACTTATACACACAAAAGTATAAGACACATTTGAAAGAAATTGAAACAGACTTTAAGAGGTGGAAAAATATCCCCTGTTCATGAATAGGAAAATTTAATATTGTTAAAATGGACATTCTGCCTAAAGCAATCTACATATTTAATGCAATACCCATGAAAATCCCACAATCATACTTTCATGAAATACATAAAAGAATTAGTAAATTTATATGGAACCATAAATGACCTTGAATTGACAAAGCAATACTACATAAGAAGAATAAGGCTGGTGGCATTACATTCCCTGACTTCAAATTCTTTTCCAAAGCATCAATAGTCAAAACAACTTGTTACTGGCAGAAGAACAGAAATACAGACCAATGGAATAGAACTGAAAACCCAGACATAAACCCAAAAATTTATGGACAAATAATTGTCGATAAAGGAGCAAAAAATATACAACGAGGAAAAGACAGCCTCTTTAGTAGGTGGTGTTGGGAAAACTGGAATAATATATGCAAAAAATGAACTTGAGCAGTGAACTCTCTCCATACACAAAAATTAACTCAAAGGGGATTAAAGATATTCATATCGTACCTGCAACAATAAAATGTATAGAAGAAAACATTGGTACTTAACTTATAGACCTAGGACTGAAGGAAGACTTAGTGAACCTGACCTCAAAGGCAAGGGAAGTAAAAGCAAAAATAAATGAATGGGATTTTATCAAAGTAAAAAGCTTCTGCACAGGAAAAGAAACCATCAACAATGCAAAGAGACAGCCAACTGAATGGGAGAAAATATTTGCAAAAGACGCATCACATAAGGGTCTAGTATCTAAAATATATAAAGAACTAATAAGACTTAATTACAAAAAAAAAAACCCAATTTTAAACCGGGCGAGGTGTTCCCTGGTGGTGTAGTGGCTTAAGGCTTTGGCGCTGGCGCTGTCAACGCTGTGGCCTGGGTTCGATTCCCAGCCAGGGAGCTACCCACATACTACAAAAAAAAGTTAATAGATAAAACATTGGTTCCCAATTTAAAACCGAGTAGAAGAACTAAACAGGCACTTCTCCTCACGGAGAAGTACTAATGGCCAGCAGATATATGTAAAAATGATCATCCTCATTAGCTATTAGGGAAATGCAAATCAAAATCAAAATGAGGTATCACCTGACACCTGTTAGAATGGGTATTATCAACAAGAAAAGAAATAAGAAGTGCTGGAGAGGATGTGGAGAAAAATGGACTCTGGTACACTGCTGGTGGAAAGGAAAACTGGTACAACCACTGTGGAAGGCAGTGTGGAGGTTCCTCAGAAAACTGGGAATGGAGTTACCATTTGACCCAGCAATCCCTCTTCTGGGGAATCTACCAAAAAAAACCTGAAAACCTTTGTCCACAAAGACTTATTCACCCCAATGTTCATTGCAGCGCTGTTCACAGTGGACATAACATGGAAACAACCAAAGTACCCTGCGACAGATGACTGGATAAAGAATCTGTGGTACATATACACAATGGAATATTACCCAGCTGCAAGAAAAAGTGAAATAGTGTCATTTGCAACAAAATGGATGGACCTGAAGATCATCATACTTAATGAAATAAGTCAGAGAGAAAAAACAAAGAAATGTATGAATTCACTCATATGCGGAATATAAAATTGAAAGTAACAAAGAGATAAGAAATGTAGAAACAAATAACCAACCAATGGACATAATCAATAGTTCAATGTTTATTTGGGAATGAGTGGGTTAGGGAGGGGATAAAGGCGAGGGGGTGTGGGAGGACGGAGTGGAAGCTAAATGTAAGGTGATGGAAAAAGCACTTACACTGGGTGGTATACATATTGTACAATAATTTGACAATGCACTGTAGAATTGTATGCATGAAACCTATGTTATCCTTGCTAACAGATGTCACCCCAATAAGTCTACCAATAAAAATTAATTTAAAAATTTTCTTCCAATGTTTAGAAGTAAAATATCCAATGAGATTTATATAAGGCAGGCCTGACGAACATGTGGACCAGGATGGCTTTGAATGTAGCCCAATACAAATACTTAAAATGTAATATTTTGCCCCATTTTTTGGTTATAGCTTATGAGGTATTATTAGTATTAGTGTATTTTATGGGTTAACCAAGACAATTCTATTTCCAATGTGGCCCAGGGAAGCCAAAGTGTTAGATAACACTCACGTAACCGATTGTCATTTAGTAAAAGTGATAATTCCAAACACATGTTTAACTCAACACTTCTATTATACTCAAAGTTCTGTTACTCCTTTACTTGGTTAAATCCTGATTTTCCTTTTGCTTTTTCTGAGGAATATTCTATAAGTTGACACACGTATTTTATTGAAATTTGATTCTTCACAGTAATAGTGCCAGGTTTTAATTAAATTTGAAAGTTGAAATACAGTTAGATGTTAAATGAAATCCAGCATAGTGATTGCTTGAATGTGTCCCACATGTTCTCAAGAAGGAACTGTGAATTTGTGCAGATGATAATGATTAGAAAGCAAAAGAGTTAATACAAATGATCTTGAGGGGGCTAGCAGGAATCAAGTTTAGCTGAGCTTAGTTAGATACAAATAAATTAACTCATATGGCGACTGCTCTGTCTACAGTGAGCCTGATCTTGGAAAACAAGCTTACCTGAGCTTGCCTAGCTGCAAGGAAAAGTTTACTGTGGCCCGATTCTACCTGTGATTTTTTACAGGTGACAACATCTTGATATTGTAGAATTTGCCTGTACATTTTCTGTATAAGCAGAGCTAATCCAAAATTCAGAGCAACTGTGTTACTTAGACCCTGCTACATTAATCTGCTATGCCCATATTTCTCTCGTTGAATCAAGCCTTCCAACTTGGATTTTCAGATCCCTCATGAACATTTAACATTCTGTCAATAGTCAGGGGCATCCAATAACCAGAAGAGAAGACATTACATGACTGTTGCTGGTTCCACAAATTAAAAATAACCTTTTAATTTTGTTGATGTTCATAAAAATCTCTTCAATTCCTGGAGGTAGGAGGGCAAGATGGTGCCTGGAGAGGAGGTCCCTAAACCCTCTCCCAGAAAACACAATTGAACAGCCCCCAGGATCCAAGAAAGGGCCTCTGAGTGACAAAAACAGCAGCTGAGGAATCCATGTATTGCAAGTAAACACCTGAAGTTTGGAGAGAAGGGGGCGAGTCGGAGAGAGGGGAGGGATCAAAGACAGATCGCAATAGGACCCGATCGTTGGTGACCATCCAGGAGCAGTTCAGTGAATGGGAGGGGGAGAGGACAAGTGGTGACAAGAGGAAAAGCCCTAGCAAAGTGGCAGAACAGTGGGAGTTGTTGGGCATCTGGGCTAAGGAGCTGGAATTTGGAGCGGCGTGTTGGGGACAGAGCTTGGGTGCCAGCCTCTGTAACTCTTGAGTGTTAGCAGGGCAGAGCAAGGACTCTGAACTGCAGAGACAACATCATGGCTCTTGGCTCACTTGGGAAACACAAAGCAGGGCTGCTCGGCTCCTGCGCAGGCCTGGGGTTCCTGGTCGCAGCCTTCAGTTCCTGGTTCCTGCCCACTGCGGAGGCTAGTTGGCTGCGACGCGGACAGCGCATGACCTCTGCTCTAGGCTGGGGTTTCCATTCCTGCACGCTGTGAAGGTTGACCTGCTGCTGGAGCTGCTCGTGCGGCTCCTTCATGGGGCTGCAGTTCCCATAGGGCCCGCTGCAAAAACTGGCTCCCTATTTACCACGGGGTCAAAACAACAGCTTCGGACTTGTGTGCATGCCTGCTCCCATGCCCCTGGCTCCTAAAAGCTGTTCAAGTGCACAGACTCTGCCACAACACTTGGTCACTGGAGCAGGCCTGGAAAGAAAGGCGGTTTTTATAGCATTTGCCCCAGCCAGCAGGAGCAGCCTGGGCCCGCATCACCCAGCTTCCCAGCATAGTGCTGAAGGAGAAGTTGTCCCAGTGTGCCTTTTCTTGGCCTCTTTCCTTTCCTACAGCCTCCCCAACCAACTAAATGCAGGAAGCGAAGGGACCATGACAGATGCACACTGACTCCAAATGTAGCAGGATACCAGAAATAAGAAATAGACAACCCCTCTCTCCCAAAATTTGCCCCACAGTGCCACCTTCTCTCTGACCTACACTAAGACTCCACAAAACTACCAATCTGGGCTTTGGTGTACTACTACTGAACATAACGCCTTCATGTCAGTGAGGAAGAACCCAGCATACAGGATGAATCCTTAAAACTATAACTCCTCAAAAGATCAGGAAATTTATCAAGACAGCATCTTAGATCTAGAATTTTCTGGAGTAATTGACAGAGAATTTCAAGTAGTCATTCTAAAGGCTGTGAGAGAAATGAAAACATACTGGCAGAGCACCATGGCTGAGATAAACAACATAAGAAAGGAGATGTAGGACATTAAAAAAAATAAATCTATGAACGAAAGAAAAAATTTAACAAAGAAATTCAAACCGTATCAAGATTGACATCGAAAAGTGACAGATAAATAATACAATAATATAAGTGAGAAACAAAATACTGCCATACGATATTGGGCCAACCACATGGAGTAAATAATTCGTGATATTGAAGATCAGAAAATGGTAACAGCTAAAAAGAGGAAGGGAGGGTATATAGAAGCTAAAGGATTGAAAGAATTCTGCAAGAACTATCTGACTCCATGAGACGAAACAACATGAGGATAATAGAAATGGAAGAAGGGGTAGGGCATTCTACAGAGAGCATACTCAAACAAATAGTTGATGAGAACTTTCCAAAAGAATAATAGGTGATTTTTATTCTTTGAATGCTTGGTAAACTGACTGGTGAAACAATCTGCTCCATGACTTTTGCCTTTAGGTAGATAAAGGATAGTCATTTTAATCTCTTCATTATGAATTGGTCTATTAAGATTATCGAGATCTTCTTGGTTCAATGTATGTAAACTATAATATTCTAGAAAATTGTCCATTTCTTCTAGGTTATTTAATTTAGTGGCATAAAGTTCTTCATAAGATTTTCATATAATCCTAT
>PVJL010010837.1:0-46620 GCA_004026885.1 Lyroderma lyra
TTGTAAGCCTGAAACCTATGTAATCCTTGCTAACAGATGTCACCCCAATAAGTCTAACAATAAAAATGAATTAAAATAAATAAAAAAATAAAAACTTTTGATATTCTCATTGGTGTAAAATTATATCATTTTAATTTGCATTTCCTTAATTATTAGTTAGGTTTAGTGCTTTTAATGTATTTTTATGGTTTTGGCCAGTTACATTTCTTTCTCCTTGACTAATTTTTTTGACTTTAATATATTTACAAGGTTCTTTGTATCTATTAATTATGATACACTCAGTTTAAATTAGTATATTGCCCAGTAGAGGTGTGTGGGCTAATGGAAAAACACCTGCTTGCCACCTTAGCAGATAGGGATGAGTGAGTGAAGAAGATGATCATAACATCAGAGCTGTCTTCTCAATAAATCTGAAAGGATCAGGATTTCTGTGTTTGGGCTTTCTAGTTCTAAAACGAATATATGTTGAAATATGATTATTATACACACAATTTGCTGCATGACTAATAATTAAATGGCATTTATTTCATTTAAAGGACAGTGGAACAATGACACAGAGCATTCTTAGATTTATAATAAGATATTAGATCTAGCTCCTAAAGTAGTGAGTTAGCTGAGCTCTGTGCCATAAGACTCATCTTAGCCTTAGGTATTTGCTTCCATCACTCCATTTCAAAAATAAATTAGCAGAGAGGGAATGTTTAAATATTTAGGTACATTTTAGAGCTTAAAATTAAATGGTATATTTGTGTCTGTTACAGCCCTTGTTTCATCAGAGAAAACTATTTTTCCCAGGTTGGGATCATCATTCCTAGGTCTGCAGAGCATCTCAGAGATTAAGTTTTAATTTTCTCTTACCAGGAGTATTAAAAGTGAACTTAGTGTTCTTTGCTCAAATAAGGACAAAAGGCTGAGAAGCTGAGCTACTAGAAACCCTTACAGAAGTCCACAAGTATGCATGTGTCACCCAAGGAACACAGTGAGGTTATGGATTGAATTATTCTCTCATCACTAGTGGCCAGTTCCCAGCTGGCCCTCAAGTCCAGCAAGGAAAGAAACATTTCTTCTTTCTGTGGCTGCAGCTGCCACTGTCATTTTGTATTGACCTCCAGGTGGCTGAGTTTCCTGCAAAGCTTCTGTGCTGTACTAAACATGACCACAGACCCCAGGCTATGCTCTCAGATTCCAGGGGCTGTCTCATATCTCCTTCCTTCAGACGCTTAGCAGAAATCATAACTTAGAGGTCACTTGCTTGATGAGTTCAGAGACTAAAATTTTAGCCAGTAACTGAGTCACAGGCCATTGGGTGCCAGATGCTTATAACAAATGAAGGCTTTATACTTGACAGAGGCTTGATATTTTAAAAGATATGAGGTTTAGTCTCCAGATAAAATCTTCCACTGATATTTATGTTGCTACGAGTGTCTGTTTTTATTCAATTACTGAGGAAATAGAAAGGTGTGCAGCAATTCTAAAAATATAAAAATAGTCAACAAATAGATGGAATGAGATGATAGATCAACGGTACTTAAGACACAAAGAGGTGAGTGGTACAATAAAAAATTAACCAATGCTATGTATTGAGTATGGGGTATCTGCTGACCCAGAATAAGGTATCTGAGATTTTGACTGCATTTCTAAAAATTCAAGTTGACATAATATATATGGTAGCACCTCTGGTTATGCATCTTTAGCAGGAATGTCATAAAAATGATGCCATTTTTCTCATGAGCTCTGTTAGATGGCATGCAATTTGAAGTTATTCTATGATTAATGATGTTTACTTTGATCATGTGATGAAAGTTGTATCTGCCATACTTTTTCACTGCAACATTACACTCTTCTCTTTTGTAATTAAAATGTATATAAATATATATTTTCTCAGTACTTCCAATTTATTTATTTATATTTAGTTTTTCTATTTAGTTCATGGGTAGTAACTTGTTACTATCATTATATATTTTGATACTAAAATTCTCCTAGAATTGGCCAGTAGGAGTCACTTTAAACTAGCTTCTTTATCCTTTAAACATTGCCATTATTCTTTAAGAACTTCCTGTGGTTCTACCACAATATATTCTAGGTTCCTTTTGGTTTTTCTCAGCCCCAATCTGAAATTGACCATTTTGCAAATGTGCTTTTTAATGAAGAATTACAGTTAAACACCATGATCTTGGTACTAGGTATCCTCATTGATTTTGGAGTATTACTGTTCACAGTTCCTTTCAGTAGTCACATATAAATTATATGTACCTTTACACATTTACTTCTTTATATTTTAAAATTAATGTTATTGAAGTATAATTCACATACAATAAAATGCACCCATTTTTAGTATACAGGTAAATGAGTCTTGACAAAAGTGCATGACCTAGTAACTACCTCACCATTCAAGATATAATACATTTCTATCATCCCAGGAAGCTCTTCTTTGCAATCATTCCTCCTAACCCCACCACAGGCAGAAACTGAATTTATTTCTATTATCATAAATTGGTTTTATCTGTTATAAATTTTATAACAGCATCATATGGTATATACTTCTCTTGTGTTTGGCTTTCCTCACACAGCATAATGTCACTGAGATTCATTCATGTTGCTGCATGTGTCAGTAGTTAGTTCCTTTTTATTGCTGGGTAGTATTGCATTGCATGAATAAACCATATGATTATGTCATCATTTGTTCATGAACATTTGGGTTGCATTGAGTTTTTGGCTATTAAAAATCGAGTTTCCCGGAATACATGTAGAAGTATTTTTGTGAAAATATGGTTTTATTCCTTTATGGATAAATACCTAAAACTGGAAGTGCTAGTCATATGGAAAGTTATATGGTTAACTTTATGGGAAAGTGCCAAACTTTTTTCAAAATACTTGTGTCATTTGATATTCTTTTTTTAATTGTCAGACTTATTGGGGTGACATCAGTTAGCAAGAATTACATAAGTTCCAGGTGTACAATTCTACAGTGCATCATCTACTTGTTGCATTATATGTTGACCACCCAGTGTAAATTCTCTTTCCATCACCATATATTTGGCTCCACCTCACTCTTCTCTCACCTCTTCCCCACTTGCCCTCAAATTAAACTATTGTTTGTGTCCCTAAGTTTTTTGTTTTGTTTTGTCTTTGTTGCTTTCAGTTTTATATTCCACATATGCGTGAAGTCATATACTTCTTGGTTTTTTTGTTTGTTTGTTTTGTTTTGTTTTGTTTTTTGGTCTGGGTTATTTCACTTAGCATGATGATCTCTAGGTCCACCCATTTTGTTGCAAATGGCAGTATTTCATCTTCTCTTATAGCTGATTAATATCATTGTGTATGTGTACCACAGCTTCTTTATCCAGTCATCAGTTGAAACTCACTTTGATTGTTCTCATGTCTTGACCATTGTGAACAGTGCTGTGATGAACATTGGGGTATGTAAGTTTTTGCAGACTAAGATTTTCAAGTTTTTTGGGTAGATCCCCAGAAGGGGAATTGCTGAGTCATATGGTAACTCAATTTACAATTTTCTGAGGAACCTCACACTGTTTTTCATGGCAGTTGTACCAATTTGCATTCCCACCAGCAGTGTGTGAGAGTTCTTTTTTCTCCACATCCTCTCCAGTATCTGTAACTCCTTGTTGATAATAGCCATTCTACAGGTGTGAGGTGATATCTCATTGTGGTTTTGATTTCAATTTCCCTGATAGCTAATGAGGATGAGCATTTTTTCTTATGTCTGCTGGCCATTTGTGTTTCTTCATTGGAGAAGTGTCTGTTCAGGTCCTCAGCCCACTTTTTAATTGGGCTGTCTGTTTTTGTTGTTGCTGTTATTATTGTTGTTAAGTTGTATTAATTCTTCATATATTTTAGATATTAGGTCCTTATCAGTTGCATTGTTTGCAAATATTTTCTCCAATTCAATTGGCTGTCTTATTGCTTTGTTGATGGTTTCTTTTTCTATGAAGAAGCTTTGTAGTTTGATATAGTCCCATTCATTTATTTTTGCTTTGACTTCTCTTGCCTTTGAGGTCAGGTTTATGAAGTCTTCCTTGAGCCCTAGGTCTATAAGTTTGTACCAATGTTTTCTTCTATACAGTTTATTGTTTCTGGTCTTAAATGAAGGTCTTTAATCCATTTTGAGTTAATTTTTGTGTATGGTGAGAGTATGTAGCTCAGATTCATTTTTTTGCATATGTGCCTTCGGCTTTCCCAGCACCATCTATTGAAGAGGCTGTCTTTTCCCTATTGCATACTTTTTGCTCCTTTATCAAAATATATTTGTCTGTTAATTTGTGGATTTATTCTTTGGTTTCATATTGTCTTTATCTTTTATTTTGTTTATGTGATGTATCACATTGATTGATTTTCATATGTTGAACCATCCTGTGCCACTGAGATGAATCGCACGTGATCATGATGTATAATATTTTTGATGGATTGTTGCATTCTATTTGTTAATACTTTGTTTACAATTTTTGAATCTGTGTTCATCAGAGATATTGGTCTATAGTTTTCTTTTTTTGTGTTGTCTTTACCAGGTTTTGGTATTAGGATAATGTTGGCCTCATAGAATGAGTGAGAAAGTAGGGCTTCATCTTAAATTTTTTGGAACAGTCTGAGAAGGATAAGTATTAATTCCTCTTTGAATGCTTGGTAAAATTCATCGTAGACACCATCTGGTGTAGGGGTTTGCCTCTAAGGAGGTTGTGAACAGTCATTTCAATTTCTTTACTATTTATTGGTTTATTCATATTATCCAATTCTTGATTCAGTCTATGTAGGCCATAAGTTTCTAGGAACATGTCTATTTCTCTAGGTTGTTAAATTTAGTGGCATAAATCCCTTCATAGTATTTTCTTGTAATCCTTTGTTTTTCTGCAGTATCAGTGTTAATTTCTCCCCTTCCATTTCTAATTTTGAGTATTTGTGTTCTTTCCTTTGTCCCTTGATTAGTCTAGCCAGGGGTTTGTCAATTTTGCAAACTTCTTAAAGAACCAGCTCTTTGTAGCATTAATTTTTCCTATTGTCTTTCTGTTCTCAAATTTGTCTAGCTCTGCTTTAATTTTTATTATTTCTTTCCTTCTCTTAACATTGGGGTTTGTCTGTTCTTCTCATTCTTTAAGATGGGATGTTAGGGTGTTTACTTGTGATTTTTCTGGTTTCTTAAGATCCACTTGTAATAATATAAATTTTCCTCTTATTACTGCTTTCGCTGTGTCACAATAATTTTGATATGTTGTATTTTCATTGTCATTAGTTTCTATATATTTTTTAATCTCTTCTTTTATTTGTTCTTTTATCCAGTCATTTTTAATAAGATGTTGTTTAATCTCGATGTATATGCGATTTTTTTCTGCTTTCCTTTTACAGTTGATCTCCAATTTCATAGCTTTGTGGTCTGAGAATGCACTTGGTATGATTTCAATATTCTTGAATTTTATGAGGCTACTTTTGTGTCCCAGCATATGGTCTATCCTAGGGAATGTTCCATGTGCACTAGAAAAAAGGTATAGTCCTTTTGTACTGGATGAAGTATCTTGTACATGTCAATTATGTCCAATTGCTGTAATTTGTCGTTTAAAGCTGATATTTCCTTGTTTTCTGTTTGGAGGATCTGTCCATGGCTGTTAATGGGGTGTTTAGATCTTCTACAATGATTGTGCTTTTGTCAGTTTCTCCTTTCAGATCTGTTAGTAGTTGCTTTGTATATTTTGGTGCTTCCTGATTGGGAGCATATATATTAATTCATGGCAAGTTTTCTTGTTGTTGTATTGTTTCTTTTATCATTATGTAATGTCCGTCTTTGTCTCCTGTTATCTGTTTTTACCTGAGGTTTTTTTCATCAGATATCAGTATGGCAAGTCCTGCTTTTCCCTGGTTACCATTTGCTTCTAATCTTGTTTTCCATCCTTTCACTCTGAGTCTACATTTGTCTTTATGACTGAGGTGTGTCTCTTGGAGACAGCATATAAATAGGTTTTGTTTTTTAGTCCAATCTGCTACTCTGTGTCTTTTTATTGGTGAGTTTAGTCCATTAACATCTAGGGTAATAATTGATATATGAGGATTTCCTATGACCATTATTTCCTTTTTAAAATGTATTAATATTTTAAAATTTTTGTTTCTCTTTTGTTGTCTTAACCATTCCATTTATTCTGATGTTTTGTTTCATGTTGAAGATCCTCCTTCAGTATTTCTTTTTTTTTTTTTTTGTGACTTCTCTTTCCATCACCTTATATTTAGCTTCCCCCTCTCCTCTAGTATTTCTTGAAGTGCCAGTTTCGTGCTGGTGACCATCAGCTTTTGTGTGTCTGAGAAGGTCTTTATTCTTCCTTCCTATCTGAAGAATAATTTTGCTAGATAATATATTCCTGGTTGGAATTTTTTTCTTTAATATTTTGAATATTTGATTTCACTCCCTCCTGGCTTGCAGAGTTTCTGCTGAGAAGTCTGATGTCAGCCTGATGGGTTTACTTCTAAAGGTATAGTTCTTTTACCCCTAGCTGCTTTGAGAATTATTTTTTTGTCTTTGGTTTTTGACACCTTCAGTACAATGTGTTTTAGAGAAGATCTACTAGGGTCCAGGTATCTATAGGATGTAGTTTCTTCTTGAATTTGGGGTTCCAGATCTTTCCATAGCTTTGAAAAATTCTTATCTACTATATAAGTATGTTCTTTGTAGAGTGCTCTGCTACTTCTTCCAATCCTATTATCCTGATGTTGTTTTGTCTCATGGAGTCAGGTAGTTCTTGTAAAGTTCTTTCAATGTTTTTGGTTCTGTATTTTCTATCTTCTTCTTTCTGAGATGTTTCCATGTTGCAATTTTCAATACCACTAATTCTTTTCTCCATTTGGTTGGTCATTTTCTATGGCAGTTATTTTATTTCTCATTTCTTTTATTGTATTATTTATTTCTCCAATTTCCATCTCATTCTTTCTTATAGTTTGAATTTCTTTGTTAAACTGTTCCTTTTGTTCACGGATTTCCTTTCTGAGATCATTCATCTCAGTTATGGTGTTTTGCCAGTATGTTTACATTTCTCTGGGAGCCTTTAGAATGGCTATTTTATATTCTCTATGAGTTAGTTCATTAACTTCTAGATCTAAAGAATCATTTTCTGGAGATTTTTTTCATCTTTTTTTTTTTTTTTTTCTGAGCAGTATTAAATCCTAAGGTACTCAAAATGTCTGTTGTGATCTTCTTTGGCATGAGGGTTTTATTTGCAGCATAGCCTAGGAGACCTCTTTCTCTCACTAATTAGTATTTTTGTGGTGTCTTGCTGTAGAGCAGACAGTAGGTGGCATTGGGGGGAATAAAGTTTTGGAGAGAGGGGAGGTGTTTAAGCCATATCATTGGTCTCCACTAGCATCTGGAGGTGGAGCATGGCAGTCCACAGACTCTCCATTTCCTGCAGTTCATTGGGCAAGCTGCAGGACAGGTCGGAGGCCAACAAAAAGCAAGCTGTGGCTGCTCTGCTTTCTGTGTTTGGGTCAAGAAGCTGGGTTTGACAGGGAAGGCCAATGGGATGCAGACTGACGCCGCTCACGTTGGTCAGGCATATGTTGTCAAATCTGCCTTTCTCCCTTCTCCTGAGTGGTACCCAGGTCTGTGTTTCAGCAATTCATTTCCATGGCAACCAGTCTGGGCAGAATTTGCAAGTGCAAGTCACAAGGGTGGTGGTGTGAGCCCCTGGTGCAAGTGGCATGAGTCCTGAGTGCACAGATGGAGCGAGCATAGGTAAGGACCATGGGAGGGAGCTGTGCACATGCACCCCACTAGCCACAAGGGTCTGGGAGGGTTGAGAGTGGGATGGCACAAGGGTGCCAGGTACACACATGCCTTGAGCTATGAGGACACCGGGAGCAGTGATGCTGTATCTGGGGTGCTAGGGCAGTTCAATGCCTCACTTGCTTTCTTGCTACTTAGAGCTTAACAGCTCAGCTCCCAGACTTGTCTCCAACATGCTGCTTTTAGGTCCAACTTCTTCACAGTCTATTAGCATTCTTGCTCCTCTGGCTTCCACTCTTGTTGCCTCTTGGCTTCTCCTCTCCCCTGTATCATGCTACTCCTTGATTTTTTTTCTAGCTTATTTAGTTAGCCATGGTGGTATCAGGTTGCGATCTGTCTCTGCTCTCTCCCTTCTCTCCCACTTGCTGTCTTTTCTATAACCTGCGGATGTTTTCTTGCAATGTGTGGATTTCTCAGTTGTCTCTATGCCACTCAGTGTTTCCTGTGTAGGATCCTGGCTGGCTGTTTAATTGTATTTCCTTGGAGAGGTTTTAGGGACCTCCTCTCTGGTTGCTATCTTGACTAACTGTTGCCATTTGATATTCAGCAATGTATGAGTCTCAGTTGCTTCACACTCCACATTCACTGATACTTGGAAGTGTCAGTCTTTTTAATTTTAAGTACTTTAGTAGGTGTGTACTGGTATCTCATTATAGTTTTAATTTTTATTTTGTTGATGACTAATGCTATTGAACATTTTTGTGTGTGTGATTTTTTTGTTGTCATCTTATTTTTTCATGTTCAAATATTCTGGACACTTTTTCTAAGTTGCTTGCTTTTTCTTATTGAGTTATGTGGGATTTTTTTATACTCTGGATAAAAATCTTTTGTTAGAAATATCAGGGCTGTCTGGAAAAAATCCTGCCATAAATGCCTCTATTTTTCATATTACATGGCTAGATACTTTCCAGACAGCCTTCATATGTATTAAAAATATCATTTTTTGTCTTAGGGCCTCACCTTTCAGTTTTCTTAATAGAGCTTTATAAAGAGGTAAAGTTTAAAAATCTTCTGTAATTTAATCATTTTTTTCATATATGTTTGATGATTTGGGTCCTGAATAAAACTACAACTGAATAAGAACTTTGCCTAACTGAAGGTCACAAAGACTTTTTTTCTCCTATGTATTTTTCTAAAAGTTTGATAGCTTTAGCTTTTAAGTATATCTTTTCAATCTATTTTGAGTTTACTTTTGTGCCAACAAAGAGAACAATTATATTGTATCACACATTTGAACTTTTATAAAAGCTCTAATAAAATTATTGGATCAAGGAAGATGCCTTCTTCCTTAAGCCAAGGGAAAGTAACATTGGGATCAAACCATGACTGGGCTTTCTTAGTCTTCTTGATGAAAATGTTTTGAGCAAATGCATGTAGAAATAAAATTTTTGAGTTTTCCAAATTTGGTCTTATTGAAAAACAGGAACAAAAAGAAAAACACCCAGGTATGTAAAAACATACTTAGCCTCAAATCAGATTGATTCTTTCAAAAACTTTAATTGTCTTTTTTGTGACTTTATGGCCTAGAAGAGAAAATGTTAACTGCACTGGCCCATCAACATATAAGGTCAAAAGAATTATAACCTATTTCCTCTCTTTTATTCTTTTTGCCTTTTTAATAGTGGATATTAGCCAGATTGTCTTTTATACCCATAAATGCTCTTCTCAGGACTGTTTTATATATCATAGACCAAGAGATTTTCAACCTTGGCATTATTGATATTTTGGGGCAGAAAACTGCATTAGTTTTCTAGAGTTGCCATTGTAACAAAATACTACAACTTGGTGGCTTAAAACAACAGGAGTTCATTTTCTCTCAGTTCTTGAGTTCAGAAGTGCAAGATCAGGTGTTAGCAGGATTGGTTTATTCTGAGGCTTCTCTCCTTGGCTTACAGATGGTTGCACTCTTGCTGTATTTTCACAGGGTCTTTCCTCTGTGCAAGCACATACCTGGTCTCTCTTTGTGTGCCCAGATTTCCTCTTTTATAAGGGCACCAGTCAGATTGCATTAGGGCCCACTATACTGATCTTATTTTAACATAATCAACTCTTTAAAGGCTTTATCTCCAAATACATTCTCAGGTACTGGGGGTTTGGACTTCATCATATAAATTCTGGAGGTACGTGATTCAGCCCATACCAATAATTCTTTGTCCTTTGCATTGTCAGAGGAAAGCAGCCCTCACCTTTATCTACTAGATGCCATTAGCACTACCCAGTTTTGGCATTCAAAAATGTCTCCAGAAACTGCCAAATGTCCCTTGGGGAGCAAAATTACATTTAGTTGAGAACTACTGTCTTAAAATTTTTTAAAGGTATTTTACAGTTTGTTTGCTTTCTGTCCCCAATGTTCTATCATGATTACATAAAATCATGCAGTGACTAATATAATTTTGAACCCAGATAATACTTGAATCTGAATATGAAAATCACATCCTTTCTTATTATATTATATTCTCCTCACAACCTATGCATTCCAGAAAGTTTAAAAAAATTTGGGAACATAAATAACTGAGCACTTATTACATGACATTCTTTTTCTCTCTCCCTCCCTTTCTCCCTTCCTTTTTTCTTCTCTCCATCATTTTTATCATCATTTTCATTTCTAATCCAACCAGACAGGATGTTATTCAAACTTTTCTCTTTTTCCATATTTATACTTCCTATTTTTAACAATAAAAAACCTCCCTTTGTGTGTGTGTGTGTGTGTGTGTGTGTGTGTGTATTAACCTCCCTATATGTATCTAATCTCTCATTGCCACAGTCATCATTATGTTTCATCCCTAATGTGCATCCCTACTGGGCTCCAATACTCCTGGGCTGCTCCCATGCATAAATACTCTCCTCATGTGCCTTAAACATTATGCCCTGTGCTGGGGCACCCCTGCATATGTATCCTCCCTGCTTGGTGATAACCTAAACTGGACTGCTCTCCCATAGAATGAGTTCCTCATCCTACTTGGACTCTGACATCTTCTGCTGGCCCACCCCTTGCAAGCTCTGACACTACATTAAGCAATCCTCCTAAGTCTTACCTGGAATCTGATCTCCAATGTGAGCCCCACTCATCAACCCCACATGGATGATCACCTCACCTTTTATAGGCTCTGCTAGCTCCTGGTGGCCTGGTGTCATGTGTGGATAATATTTTTACCCTCTCAGCCTGGGCCATTCTACTCCCCATACTTCTGCATGAACATCTACTTTGTTCAACATCATCTAAATTTAGACTAAATTTTTTCTTCAGAAAGGAAAAATATGTAGGCAAAATACTTTAAAAGAGGCCAAATGGAGTGAAAAGAAGTTCATCAGGAGAGACCTTGATCAAATCAAGATTCATCATCTCTTTCCCAGGCTAGCCCGTCTGTTTAGTTGTATCTGTTTTGGCATTCTTCTAACCAGCAGTAAGTATTTTGGAGAAAACAGAAAATTACAGTCAGTGAGCATCTCCTAAACACTGGTTAGAAAATAATTTTTGTGAAATTTTACTGGAGTCATGGGAGGTTTTCATTATCTTAATTTACTTTGAAACCATTATTATTTTTTTTGGAGCTGTAAAAGTTTGGGATCATAATAAAAAAAAGAAAGACTACTTACTAAAATGTAATAAGAATGCTAATTTTCCCAGTGTCTTTGGCCCTTGGGGTGGGAAACTAGCTTCATGTTGAACAAGGATTATATCCTGGCATCAAAAATTCATTTAAACCTTGGAGATCAAATGTATTGGTTTCTCTTCCAAGGACTGTCATTGATTCATTGTTTTATTAGACAAGTATTGGACTTTGGTTTCTCTTTTGGTAAAGTGGGAAGGGCTTTTACCATTGGCCAAGATAAACAGAGGTCAGTGCAATAAGGAATTTAAAACCAAGACATGCTGTACTTCTCAGGTGAAAACTTATATAAGTATGAAGTATTGATTTATTTCTAAAATATTATTGTCTTTATTAGAAACACTCCAGAGGACAAAATACTTTCATTGCTTTGGAAATGAAATAAAAGTGAATATTGACTTAAAATGTATCTAACTGGGCCATTTTAAAGTCTAATCATTTGTGTCATTAACATTTAAAATAAAATAATCATGCAAAAAATTGAATGTTTGATTATTTGTGATGTGAAGATACAGTGGTTGGCTTCTTGGTCATGGAGTTGAATAAAGTTAATAGGAATTTGTGGATGTGTGGAGAAAGGTGGAGATAGATTGACCAAACTACTCTGAAATACTTCTACTGGATAATTTTCCCACATCTATTGTATTCTCTCTTTCATCAAACAAGATATCAGAGTTTTTAAACTTTAATTTTATGATCTGTAGCTTTAATTTTAAACTGTTAGTTTTACTCCTAAAAAGTCACTTGGCCAAATTCTCTCTATATTATATTGACTTGAATGACTTTAGCTGAGTTGCATTCAGATAAAGTTATGAATTTTATAGTTAGCCTAGAAGGCCTGATGATAAACTAAAAAGCATACCAGACAAAGATCCTGAAAATTGGTTTTATGCTACAGGTCTATAGAATCTTAGCTAAGTTATTTTCCTCTTTGGGCCTCAGTTTCATTTGTCAAAGATCAGATGAATATATTAAATTGATGCACCTAAATAAGGGTAAAAGCAATTTTGGAAATTCTATTGTGCTGTGCAATATAAGACACTGGTTTATATTTAATTGCCTCTATGGTGATCTACATTTGACAATTTAATTTAATCTATCTTTCTTACTCTACTCCACTTTTCAGCTACTTCTTTTCTGTCATCAGTGGCACCCCTACTTTTTTAATCATACAAGCTAGAGATTTTGTAGACACATTCTATTTTTCTGTGACCTTTTCTCACTTTCTCCAATTATTTACCAAGCTTTATGATTTCTTCCTCCATGTTATAGCTCAGTTTGCTTTATCATCATTGCTGTCAATCTATGTTGAAACTTTTCTTCTTTAGTAATAAGTCAGGAGATAGTATAGCAAGAACCATTATTAAAATTTTTTTCCACTTGGGAGCTCGACCTCACAACAGAGTCCTTAGCTGGCTGAATTTTGATTATATCTTCCCAATACTAAACAGAGAATGACTTATATGCCTGATACATGGAATCTTGCAGGCATTTTGGGGATAATTGAACTTGGATAAAAGGAGAATTTGATATCAGATGTTATGACTACAGACTGTATAGCCACTTCTCACTTAATGACCTACATATTTAATGAATGTTAGGATTTATGACCAGTTTTCCAGAGCAGATAATTCCCTGTTTCAGTCTGTGTGAGTCTTGGAAATCACCTTTCTCAGTCTTTGTCTTTTTTCCACAGTTGGTTAGCATTCACTACACAAAACATTTGCAATCATGTAAGACCACTTATTTTGTTTATAAGTGTAGTGTCATGTGGTATCTATTGAAAAATATATACCCTATCGTGTCACAACACACCACAAGACATCCATCTTTAAGCTTCTCCCTTATCAACCAATTTGCTTAATGACATAGTCATAGGAATAGAACTTGGTTGTTAAATGAGGAGTACCTGTATATAGAAGAGATATGGGGAAAAAGGTTGACTAGGGAAAAAATTGTTGGGAAAGAGGTTCTCAAGAGAATTGAGATTGTTTTGTTCATGAATACAGTACAAGGTTAGAGACTCTGAAATGAGTGATATTTGGAAATCTGGAATGAGAACTAGCACCTAAAAATCTGTTATCAGGAAACAGGCTCATGCTGTGATTGGAAGGCTAGACCCTGGGAGAGAAACTGTTAAGAGTTGGTAATGTCTCCAGCCAAAGATGAGAAACTGAGTATAGAAGAGTTTACCAGGCCCAAGATGGCAAATAAGGTGAATGTGATGCCTACTGCCTCCCAGAATCATACCAGAATTACAAATAAATTACAGAACAATCAACCTCAGGAATCATCTAAAGACTATCTGAACAGAACCCATATAACTAAAAATATAAAGAAGATGCCACATTGAGATTGATAGAAGGGGAATAAACATGAAATGAACTGACCCCAAATTCACAGATAGTGATTGAACACCAGGAGGGACACCTACGTGGCAGAGGTTCCCCTAAAAAGGGAATGGTCCCAGCTTTACACTGTGCTTTCCAGTCCAGGGGTCCTGTGCTGAGAAGAAAATTTCCCCCAACATATGGCAGTGAAAATTTGTGAGGACTCTCTGTCTGTCCCAGTGAGATGGAAGGTGACTGGAAACCCAGACACCTTCTTAAAAGTCCTACACACAGACTTACTCACTCACCTGGTCTCCAATGGAGGGGTGACAACTTCAGAGGTGCTAGTGACATATCAGGAAAGACTAAGTTGTGTGGCTTTGGGGCAAGGGATGGAGGGATAAGAGTTATTATCTCTGTGTGGAGCTTGCCTCATGTGTAGCCTATCAGAGTGCATCCTATTTTCTATGTTGAACACTCCCCCAAAATGCCAAATCTGAGATAGCATTGTTTGGATAAAATCTATGTGTACTTACCACCTCAGTGATATCCTGGGTCCCTGTTCTGCACTGCTAGTACTGAATGACCAGGGGCATTCCCAGGTCCTGGGTGCCAGTTCTGCCTCACAATCTGAGGAAGCCTTTTACAGCAGTGGATGGCCCATTGCAATTTTGGTGGTGGGCAGCAAGCCACACCTTGTGCTGCAACCTCACTTGAGTGGTTGGTTCTCAGGGACCTGTGGCCCTGAGGCAAGCAGTGGTTGGCCACAGTGTTCTCAGGGCATTTTTGCAAAATGGTCACAATCCTGGAACTGAAACTGCATTACCACTGTAAAAATAACTGCCCACAACCCACAGCTCCCTGGAACCATGCCAAGACACCTAGTGCTGCATTACCCAGAGCACCCATCTCCTGGGTGACTGGCCCCACCTCACAAGCTGCAGAAGTCTTTTATAGCAGCAGATGACCCATGACTACCCAGCAAATTTTGGTCATGAACAGTGAGTCACAACTTGTGCCATAGACTCCCTTGGGCAGCTCTCAAGAATCAGTGGGCCTGGAGAAAGCAGTGGTTGGCTATGGTATACTCAGGGCATTTGTTAAGTAGTCAGAGGCTAGACATTGGTGCAAGAACTAAATTTATATTAACATTGTAAAAATCACTAGCCATGACTCATTACTTCTTGGGACCCCTCTGCACCCACCTATGCTTCATTGCTGGAGGTACTCTTCAAGCAAGTCAAGCAGAGTGGCCTGTGCACCTAAGGAGCCTCTTTCAACAACTAAGCCTTACAGGCAGCCAGCATGTGGCAACAAGTGAGGGGTCCTTGGATCTTTTGCTAAGCTACCCTGGCACGATACTGGTGACAGCCAGCTTTGGTTCCCAGCACGACCACCCTACTCGCAACACCTCCAGGTCCAGCACAGGCAGCAACCAATCACATACAGCTTTGTAATTCTTAGTAGGTAGCCTGGTTCCAGTAACAGGAAAAGCAGAAATTGATTTGCATTGGAGCTCCTCCCAAGAGACACCAGAAACAACACACCCAGAGGTCAACCACAGACCACACCACAGCATTCCCTGGCCATCCACCACAAGTGGCATACCCAAAGGTTGGTCTTGATAGGCACAAGAGCCCAGGGGGACAAATCCTTCTCCAAGTAGTCACCTCCACACAGCAGTTGATATACTGTGGGCATAACCAATCCTCACAGTCAGTCATCCTGGCAGTAAATCCCACTCACTGACATGCCAAAAGTAGTCAAGACTCAACAACAACAGAAGCACACACAACACACATAAGGAACGCTCCTGGGACACACACACAGGCAATCAGTGAGACTATGCCACTGTGGCACATAGGATGCCTACTACTTAAAGCCACCCGGCAAAGACTGAGGGACATAGAAGACCTACCCAATAAATAGAAGCAAATGCAGAGAGGCAGCTAGAATGAAGAAACAAAGAAACATGTCCAAATTAAAGGCAGGAGAAACCTCTAGAAATAATTAAATGGAGTGGAGGCAACCAATGTACCATACACAAAATTTGAAACATGGGTTAAAAGAGTGCTTAAGAAACTTAGGGAGAACTTCAATAAAGTAATAATAAGCATAGAAACAAACATAGAAACAATAAAATAGAACCAGTCAGAAATAAAAAATATAATAGCTGAAATGAAGAATAAACTAGAAGAAATCTACTGCAGATCAGGTGACACAGAAAATTGAATCAGTGATTTAGAAGGCAAAGTAGCAGAAACCACCCAATCAGAACAATAAAAAGAAAAAAGAATTAAAAAAATAAAGATAGTTTAATAAAACTGTGAGACACCATCAAATATAATAACATTTGCATCAGAAGTGTACCAGAAGGAGAAGAGAGGAAACAGGGATTGAGAACCTATTTGAAGAAATAATGACCAAAAACTCCTCTAACCTGGTGAAGGAAATAGACCTACAAGCACAGGAAGTACAGAGTTCTAAACAAGATGACTTCAAACAGGCCCACACCAAGATACATTATAATTAAAATGGCAAAGGTTAAAGCAACAGAAAATCCTAAAAGCAGCAAGAGAAAGACAACTAGTTATTTACAAGGGAGCTCCCATAAGACTATCAGCTGACTTCTTAAAAGAAAATGTGCAGCCCAGACAGGAGTGGCAGAAAAACATTTAAAGTAATGAAAAACTAGAGCCTACAATCAAGACTATTCTACTTAACAAGGTTTGTTTTTAAAACTAAAGATGACATAAAGAACTCCCCAGACAAGCAAAAGCCAAAGGAGTTCATTACTACCAAGCCAGCTTTATAAAAAATGTTAAAAGAACTTCTTTAAACAGAACAAAGGATAAAACAAAGATAAAAAATATGAATAATAAATGTCAATAACTATGTACCTATCAACTATCATATTAAAGTGAGTTGATTAAATGTTCTAATCAAAGACATAGGGTAGCTGAATGGATAGAAAACAAGACCTATGCATATGCTATCTACAATGAACACATCTCAGATTGAAAGATACAAACAGACTGAAAGTAAAGGGACGAAAAAAGATATTTTATGCAAATGGAAATAAGAAAAAAGCTGGGGTAGCAATACTTACAATAGATAAAATTGACTTTATAGTGAAGCTGCCAATAAGAAACAAAGAAGGGCATTATATAATAATAAAGGGATCAATTCAACAAGATGACATAACCCCAGTAAACACTTAGGAGGACTGGAACACATAATGCAATATATTGATGATGTACTGTAGAATTGTACATCTGGAACCTATGTAATTTTTGTTAACCAATGTCACTCCAATAAATTTAACAACAAAAAAGAAAACAAAAACAAAACCACACAAATATTGACCAACATAAAGGCTGAAATCAATAGTAACACAATTATACTAGGGGACTTGAACACCCCACAGACACCAATGGATAAATATCTCAGACAAAAAATCAACCAAGAAATAGCATGATACCTACATCAAATAAATTTAATTGTTATTTTTAGAGTATTTCACCCCAAAGCAGCAGAATATAAATTCTTTTTAAGTGTACATGGAACATTTTCAAAATAGATCACATGTTAGGTCACAAAACAAGTCTCAATAAGTTTTAGAAGACTGAAATTATATCAATTGTCTTCTCTGTCCACAAGAGTATGAATCTAAAATAAAGTATAAGAAGAAAACTGAAAAATACACAAATACTTGGTGACAAAATATGATGCTACTAAATAATAAATGGGTAACAATGAGTTCAAGAAAGAAATCAAAAGATACCTTGAGACAAGTAAAAATAAACACAATGACCTGAAATCTATGAGACATAGCAAAAGCACTCCTGAGAGAAAAAAAATAGCAATGCAGGCCTACCTAAACAAACATGACAAATCTCAAATAAACAGTGTAATTTACACATCAAGAAACTTGAGAAAGAAGAGCAAACAAAGCCCAAAGTGAGTATAAGGGAGGAAATAACAAAAATTAGAGCAGAAATATAATAGAAACAAAAAAATACAGATCAAGGAGCCCAAGACCTGTTCTCTTGAAAAGATAAACAAACTGGACAAATCTTTAACCAGACACACCAAGGAAAATAGGGAAAGGACTGAAATAAATAATATCAAAAATAAAAGAGAAGTGACATTTGAGACCACAGAAATACAAAAATTTTAAGAAAATACTATAAGCAACTATATGCCAACAAAATGGACAATCTGAAAGAAACAAACAAATCCCTAGAAGCTTATAATCTTCCAGGCTGAATAAGAAAAAACAGAAAATAGACCAATTACTAATAAAATTGAATCAGTAATCAAGGAGTTCCCAATAAACAAATGCCCTTGATCAGGTGATTTCACAGGTGAATTTTGCCAAACATTCAAAAAAGAATGAACCTATTCCAAAAAATTCAAAAGGAAGGAAGCCTCCCAATATCATTCTAGGAGGCCACCATTGACCTGATTACAAAACTAGAAAAAGACATTACAAGAAAAAGGAAACTGTAGGCTGATATCCTGAGTGAACTTAGATGCAAACATTCTCAACAAAATATTAACAAACTAAATTCAGCAATACGCTAAAAAAGTCATATACTACTATCAAGTGGGATTCATTTCTGGTATGAAAGGCTAGGTCAATATCCATAAATCAATTAATGTGATACACCACACAAATGAAATAATAAATAAAAATCATATGGTCATATCAATAGATGTAGAAAAAATGTTTGACAAAATCTTACATTCACTTATGATAAAAACTCTGAGCAAAGTGAGAATAGAGGTAATATATCTCAACATAATAAAGGCTATATAGGACAAACTTATAGTTAATATTATACTCAATAGGGAAAAGCTAAAAGCATTCTTCTTAAAATGAGACATAGGTGAAAAAATTACCACTTTTACCACTTTTATTCAACATAGTACTAGTGGTCCCAGCCATAGCAATCGAACAACACAATACATACATACATACATACATACATACATACATACATACATAAATGGTACTTATAAACGGGAAAGAAGGAAGTAAAACTGTCATTATTTGCAGATGACATGATACTATATAAGAAGGCTGTCCAAAAAGAAATCCAGCCATAACTGCCTCTATTTTTCATATTACATGGCTGGAGACTTTCAGGACAGCCCTATATAGAGAAACCCAAAGATTCCACCAAAAAATGATTAGAACTGATTAATGAATTTTGTAAATTAGTAGGGTACAAAATTAATATCCAGAAATGTGTTGCATTTTTTTGCACTAATAATGAACTAGTAGAAAAAGAAATTAAGAAAAACAATTTCATTTGCAATTGCATTGACAAATAAAATACCTAGGAATAAATTTAAGCAAGGAAGTAAAAGACCCATACTCAGAAAATTATAAGACATTGAAGGGAGAAATGAAAGAAGATACAAGCAAATGGAAACCTAAACTACACTCACGGATAGAATAAGGATAGTTAAAATATTCATATTACCCAAAGCAATCTATAGATTCAATGCTATCCCTGTCAAAATACCAAGGACATTTGTTCACATAACTGGAACAAATAATCCTAAAATTTATATGAAACCATAAAAGACTACTAATAGCCATAGCAATTCTGGGAAAAAAGAACAAAGCTGTAGGTATCATGCTACCTGATATCAAATTATACTAGAAGGCCATAGTCATCAAAACAGCATGGTATTGGCATAAAAACAGACATACAGATCAATGGAATGGAATAGAGAACCCAGAAATAAATCCAGACCTCTACAGTCATTTAATCTATTACAAAAGAAGAAAAAATTGACATTGAGGTAAAGACAGACTATTTAATAAGTAGTGCTAGGAAAACTGGATATATGCAAAACAATAAAATGAGACCACCTTCTTATGCCATATACAAGAATAAACTCAAAATAGATGAAAGACTATAAAATTTTTAGATAAAATGCTTTAAGTAAACTCTCAGACATCACTCTTAGTAATATTTTCACTGATATATCTCCTCAGACAAGGGCAACAAAAGAAAAATTAAACATATGAGACTACATTAAACTAAAAAGTTTTGTTCACCGAGAAGACAACCATCAACAAAACCAAAAGACATCCAGGGTTTTACTTTCTCATCTAGAAAATGTGATCTCTAAAATTCTTTCCAGCTAGAACAGTTTTATGAACTGTATGAACTAAAAATATCACAGAAAAATTGAACAAGCAATATGGAGAACCACCTGAAATCTAGCTAAATAGAAGCTTTATAACTAAGGATACAAAAAAGAGGAGGCCACAACGAGAATGGGAGGAGAGGTGCAGACACAAAAAAAGCCCAAACTTTGGTGGTGGTAGAGAATCAGGAGAAATATCTCAGTCACAGAGGTTCCCTCCAGAGGAGTGAGGGACCCCAGTACCATAGTAGGCTTCTAGCCCAGAGCACTAGTATTGAAAAGAGGAACCTCACAATATCTGATTATTAAAAACAGTGGGGACTTCATCTGTCAGGTTGGGATGGAAGGCTCTGGGAAATCTAGATGTCTTCTTCAAAGTGCCTGCACAGACTCAGTCACTTGTGTGTACTCACCCTGGGCTCTGGCAGAGGGACTGTTACTCAGAGAGCATTGGAGATATATGGGGGCAGAGTGAGGTTTGTAGTGTTGAAGTGAGGGTTGGAGGACAGGCACAATTTCTCCTTGGTGCACCCTCTTCCCATGCAACTGGCTGGTGGGTGCCATCTTTCCTGTGTTGTGCCCACTCCCACATGTCCAAATCTGAAACTGATTGGTCTGCTGAGCTCTACTCGCTCCACCCTGCTGACTCACTGGGACCCCACCTCACCCAACTCTGCCAATAACAGTGGCACTTTCTCCAGTGAACAGTCAGTCCCACCCACATTGCAATCTTCCTTGGAACACTATTTCAGACTGTAGGCCCAAGGCATTGGTGTGCTCTGAGACTTTTGTCGAGTAGCTCCAGGTATAGTACTGGCATCAAGCCAGAATCTACAGAAGCACCCATTGCAGGTGACCATGGGAACAGTGCCAGAGCCCCACAGGGCATCTACTACATAAGGCTATCCAGCAGTACTGGGAGTTGTAGAAGATATACCTAATACATAGAAACAAATACAGACAGGTATTCAAAATGAGGAAACAAAAAAATACATCTCAAATAAATGAAAAGCAGAAAATTCCAGAAGAACTAAACAAGGATGCAAACTATATCAGATACAGAACTGAAAATGATTATTTTAAGGATGCTCAAAGAACTTAGTGAAAACTTCAACAGAGGGTATAGCAAGCATAAAGAAAGACATAGAAACCATCAAAAAGGACCAATCAGAAATGAAGAATACTATAACTGAAATTCAAAATGCTATAGAAGAAATAACCAGCAGACTAGATGGAGCAGAGGGTTGAATCAGCAAATTGGAAAGCAAAGTAGCAGAAAACATTTGTTCAGAACAGCAAGTAAAAAAACAATCTAAAAAAATGAGGATAATTAAAGGGGTCTCTGGGACAACATCAAATGCAACAACATTCATGTCATAGGTGTACCAGAAGGAAAAGAGAGAAAGCAAAGAATTGAGAAACTAATTGAAGAAATATGGACTGAAAACTTCCCTAACTTGGTGAAGGAACAGGCATACAAACAGACATACAAACTCAGGAAGCATAGAGAGTCCCAAACATGATAAACTCAAATAGGCCCATGCCAAGACATATAATAATTAAAATGCCAAAGGTTAAAGACAAAGAGAGAATCCTAAAAGCAACAAGAGAAAAGCAACTAGTTACCTATAAGGGTGTTCCCATAAGACTTTCAGCTGATTTCTCAAGAGAAACTTTGCAGGCCAGAAGGGAATAGCAGAAAAATATTCAATATGATGAAAAACAAGGACCTACAACCAAGATTACTCTACCCAGCAAGGCTATCATTTAAAATGAAAGGATGAATAAAGAGTTTCTCAGACAAGAAAAAGCTAAACGAGTTCATTATCACCAAACCAGGATTGCAAGGAATGTTAGAGGGACTGCTTTAAGATGGGGGTGGGGGGGGGAGACCAAAATTATGAACAATAAAATGGCATTAGTTACACATCAACAATTATCTTCAATTAAAATGGTTTAAAATCTCCAATCAAAAGACATGGAGGGTATTTCACTGAGTGGAGTGTGAAACACAGGAAGACAGATGAAAGTTGACTTTGCTTATAGGTGAAATTGAAAGAAGAAAATAAGTGGAACAGGAATGGATTCATAAATATAGAAAAACATTTGGTTTGTTGCTAGATGGGAGGAATGTTGGGGAAGGGGATAAAAAGGGAAAGAGATTGGGAAATTCAGTTTGGTGGTTACGAAGTAATAGTTATGGGAATATAGAATATAACATGGGGATATAGTCAATAATGTTGCAATAACTATGGGTGGTGTCAGATGGGCACTAGATTCAGTGGGGTGATGGGAGGATAGTGAAAGGGGTGGGTGAAAAAGGGAAAGAAATTAAGAAGTAAAAATTCATAGTCACAAAATAGTCACAGGGATGTAAATTTCATCATAGGGCATATAGTCAATAACATTGTAATAACTATGTATGGTGTCAGATGGGAACCAGATGTATTCGAATAAGGATTTTGTAAGTTATATAAATGTCTCATAACTATGCTGTACACCTGACACCAATATCATATTGTAGGTCACATGTAATTGAAAAATAAAAATAAATGAGGAAAATAAAAATAAAAATATCACAGAAAAACAAAAGACATTCTACTAAGTGGGACATTTTCCAATGATATATCTGATAAGAGGTTAATATCCAAAATTTATAAAATACTCATACAACTCAATACCAAAAACCCAAGCAATCCAATTTAAAAAATGGGCAGAGGATCTAAATACCATTTCTTTGAAGAGGACATATATCTGGCCAATAGACATATGAAGAGATAATCAACATCACTAATCCTCAGAGAAATGCAAATAAATGTCACAATGAGATATCACCTCACTCCTGTCAGAATGACTCTCATGAATATATTGACAGAAAACAAGTGTTTGTGAGTATGTGGGGAAAATGGAACCCTTCTGCACTGTTAGTAAGATTGCAAATTGGATCAACTGCTGTAAAAATCAGTATAGAGGTTCCTCAGAAATTTAAAAATAGAACTACCTTATGGCCCAGAAATTCCACTTCTGAGTATTTATCCAAAGAAATTCACAATACTAATTCAGATATGAATATGGAAACAACTAAAATGTCCATCAATAGATGATTCAATCAAGACACAGTGGTAAATTTAATCAATGGAGCATTACTCTGCCATAAAAAAGAATGAAATCCTACCTTTTGCAACAACATGCGTGGAACTAGAGGATAGTATGCTAAGTGAAAAAAGTCAAACTGAGAAAGGCAAATATGGTATGATCTCACTCATATGTGGAATCTAAAGAATAGAATAAACAAACTAAAAGAAATAGACTCATAGATACAGAGAACAAACTGATGGTTGCTACACAGGGGAGGGCCTGGAGGTATGGGTGAGTAAGGTGAATGAATTAGGAAGTACGTTGGTAGTCACAAAATTGTCCTGGGGATATTAAATACAGTATGAGGAATATTCTAAATAATGTTCTAAAAACTTTGTATGGTGTCAGATGGATACTTGACTTATTGAGGAGATCACATCATAAATTGTATAAATTCCTAAGCACTGTTCCATACACTTAAAATTAATATAAAATGATACTGAATGTCAACAATAATTGTAATATATATGTATATATGTGTGTGTGTGTATATATATATATATATATGTACAGCATAGAGAATAAAGTCAATGGTATTGTAATAGCTACATACTGTATCTGATGGGTAGTAGACTTCTTGGGATTATAACTTTGTGAAGTGTGTAAATTTTTAGTCATGTTGTTTTGTACACCTGAAACTCATAATAAAAATAAACAAATAAACAAATGAAAGTTTTTACTAGGTATTAACAAACAACTGGATTAGAGGTAGGGGTCAAGTTATTGAATTAAAAAAAAAAGGCCCGATTATCAAAATGGGAAAAAAAATAATTCTTCAACTTTTTTAGTTCAAAATGATTGATTCTGAGTTCTACAAGTTCAAATCAAAGCTCATTAAGCTCTTTTTTGCCTAAAGTCAAGTTTGACCTGAGGAATGAGATGCTGCTCAGGGTAATTTAGGTATGAAAACAAGGGTTATCCAGAAGCTCCAAATGAAGTAAGGTTGGCTGACAGTTGCTTTGTCAGGGAAAGAAAACTGGCTTTGAAATAAAGAAACCTGCATTCTAGCCCAATCTCATAGTACCTTGTGACTGTGAGCAAGTTACTGATATTTTTGAGAATCAGCATCCTCATCTATAAAGTGGGGATGGTATTGTTTACGTAATAGGGTTATTATAAGGCTTAAATAAAGTAACATATAGTTTCAGGAACTATACTGGGCTATATATTCTCTGATATTCTCACTGATTTTAAAAATGATGTTTCTGCTATTTTAATGTGTGAGAAAAGTAAAGAGGTTTAAAAAGTTTTGAAACTATCTTCAATGGTGGCTGTATATCTTGGTCCACCTTACTCACTTTGGGAATCAGTTTCTTAAACAAAATTAAGTGTTTTTTATTTGTTTTTAAGCAAATGCTAAGCAGCCATTCTTTCATTTAGCAAATATTTATTGAGCATTTACTATATGTAAGGCACTGTTATAAGTGCTTGGGATATTTTATAAATAACCAAACAAAAATCTTTGTTATAAATGAAACTTACGTTCTGGTGGAAAGAGGTAGATTATAAACAATGAACATAGTACATATATTAAAATGTGCTAAGTGTAATAGAAAAAAATAAAGCAGGAGAAATTGAGAGTTAAAATTTTAAAGGAGTAGTTAGGGAAGGCCTCATTGAAAAGATGATATTTGAACAAGGACTTGTGGCAGTGCGTGAGTAAACTGTGTTGGTATTTGGAGGAAGAGTGCTCCTGGCAATGAAGCTCACCTGCCATGTTCTAGGGCAGGTATTGGGAAAAGATAGCCTATGAGCCACATCTGACACACCAACCGTTTTGTTAAAGTGGTATTGGCATACGGCCATGTTCATTGTTTACATATTATGTGTGGTTTATTTTGTGCTACAACAATGAAGTTGAACAGTTGTCATATAAACCATATAGCCTTCAAAGCCTTAACTATTTACTATTTGGAGAACTTTACAAAACAATTTTACCAATCCTTGCTCTAAAGGCCCGTGTTGGAGTAAAGTGAACAAATAAATTCTTACTTTTTCTTCTTTTTTATTTTTGAGGGAAGCGATTTTTAAGAAATCTATTACTTTTCTTTATGAAAGTTTATTTTAGTTTACTTAGACTATCTAAGAGAAAATGCATTATTAATACATAGATTCATTTTTTTCAACAGACCAAATAAGGAACTCTACTGCATTTTCTTCTTTATTATATTTTTTATAATGGTGGCAATCATGGTTTTACTTATTCTTTAAATTTTGTTCATGGAAAAAGAAAAACCACCCAGCCTTTCTGCAAAGAACATTAAAAAGCAAAGGGTGACAGAAGTGTGATACCAGAAAAAATCCAACAGGTGGCTGTATTTCTCAAAGTTTCAAAACCAGACAGATTGCCTGTTGCACACAAATTTCCACTTTAATTTCCAGTTATCACACATGAATTTTGTAATTTCAGAATCATTAATTTTATGACAAAGGCCTAAGCAGTAGGAAGAAAAGAGGGGTCATCCCATACCCAGAGACTATTTCATTGACTTTATGCAGATCAGTGCTTCTATTGCTCATTCAACAGATTCATAACCAATATTTGACCATATCCTCAGTCTGGTTAGGCACTGTGTGGTACTCTTTCACATAAAATGGAAATGCACAGAAGAATTGAGAATCAGTAATTAAAGAGACTGAGTGGAGCCCTGGATGCATCATATAGCAGCTGAGTGAATTTGGAAGTTATTTGGTCTCTTGGATAATTAAATCAGTAAAAGACATTAAAAATAATTCCTACTTCATAGTATTTTAAGAGATTTGATATAGGATGTTAGTAAAAGTTCTTGATTTTTTTAAATTCATTTTTATTGTTAGACTTATTGGTAAAGTTCTTGATTTTTATCATGAGGTTTTATACTAAATATTATTATTACTATTCACTCTCCTCTCAAATGTTTTTCATATCCTATCTTATTCTATCAGAAAATGTCTATACATATATCTCATCTTACTGGTTTTGAATAATCTCTACATGATTGCCTTGACCTTGTTGTTTAAAAGGTTTTTGAATCAATTCTTATATTAGCACTAGCATATGGACATTTCAAGGCATGTTATTCCCAAACTTTCCCCAGGTATTCTCTCCTGAATGGTCCTGTACACGTATGTCTCCTACAATGCCATTGTCCAAAATGGAATCTAGTTTTACTTCAAATTCCTGTTTTAAAGTCTTTTGTTCAGATTAGTGTGTTTTTGGCAGACATGGTCTTTTCAGTCCTTATAAAGTAATGCTATCACTAGGACATTATTTTGATATTACAAGTCATTGTGCAAAAAATGAAATTCAGCAATTTATACATTACATACAAGATATTGTGCTATAAGTTTTACTATATACAGTTCTCACCCAAGGAAGTCTACAATAAAATGTGAGATGTAATAAGATAATACAGTTCTCTTTGTTGCGTGTCAAAATAACCTGTTTTTTTCTTACTTACTTTATTATCAGATACCCACTTCTATATTACTCTCTCTCTAAAGAAAACGTGAACAGCAGTTGGTGGACACAAGAAAAAGTTTGCAAGTTCTCTGTCTACCTCAGGTACATACCTATATGTAGCATTCCAGATTAGCTATGTCAAGTTACCACACAGTGCTGATGCTCCTCTGTACCCCTATGCTTGAAGGATTAATTCTGAAATACTCTTATTATCCATGCTATGGATAAGCAATTTCTACACTTTTTGGTCTTCAGAATACTGTAGTCCATTATTAATATTTTACCTAGCACAGAATAATCAAGAGCCTGTCTTGATTAGAGAAGGTCAAACAAAGGAAAAGATTATCATCTTCTTATTGTTAAAAGATCCTAGCTAATTTGGAATATAACTTTCCATGTTCTTAGCAAATGCCAAAAGCAAATGGGACATCTATTATTAACTAAAAATTTACTCATTAAAGCTTGGAAGAGTTACATACCTGCAATAATTCAACAAACATTTATTCAATGCTTTTTATGTGTCAGGCACTCTGATAAATGATGATATAATGATAAATACAGCAAGTAAATCTTCATTGAGTGTAAGTTTTCTATAACTGCTATAACAAATTACTGCAAACTTTGTGGCTTAAAACAATACAAATTTATTATTTTACAGTTCTGTAGGTCAGAAGTTACACTTGGATCTTGGTGGGCTAAAATCAAAATGTGGAAAAGCTGTATTTCTTTCTGAAATCTCTAGGGCAAAATCCTTTTACTTGGCTTTTCCAGGGTCCAAAGGCTGAGCTTGTGGCCCCCTCTCACTATCTTCAAAACCAGCAATATCCTGATCTTTTCTATGACCACAGCTAGAAATTTTTCTCCACTTTTAAGAACGTATATTATTAGATTGGGCCCACCTGAAAAATCCAGGACACTCAAGGGCTGTACCCTTAAGCATATTTGCAAGGTACCTTTTGCCTTATAAAGTGAAATTTGCACATTCTGGGTATTAGAGTATGGGCATCTGGGCCATCATTATTATTTTCACCTATTATATAAAGTGGTGATCTGCATACCCCTGGGGGAACATGCTAGGCCATTCAGGGGTATGAGAAAAATAATAAGTAATAGCAAAAAAACAAGTAAAGTAAAAACAATGCAAAATGTTAGTTATAAAACAATAAATGTTACATTTGAATCACCATTAATGGAGACTTGAAAATTAGATTATATTAACAAATGGTAATTGGTGAGGGCATGGCTATGAACCCTTCCCCCAAACTGCTCTTCTACTATTCTTTATGCACAGTTTCAGAGCAATCCATTTGCAATGTTTCTAGAACTTCTCCAAACATATAATGCATTCATAGCCAGACTGTTCAGTTTAGTTATTCACTGAGTAAAATATGTGTGTTGTCTTTAATCGTGATCCTTTTCAAGTAGTTTTTTAATTTAATGTGTAACATAGTTTCAGTTATTGTTGTCAGTGATTTTTAAGCATGTCAGTTATAGATTAGTGGTTGAAAACCAGAACAGTTAAAAAACCAGAGCTTGATATGGTTTATAACCCTTTGCTAAGTACTTCTCAAAACGTGTCTGCAGCTATGAGTATACCCACACTGGGAGATAGTAAAAAGGTGCGTGCCTCAGATACTACAGAGAAGAAAAGAGAATACTCTGAAGAGTATATTATGTGTGGGTTTTCATTAGGGGATGATGACTGTCCTAAGCTTTGTGTTTTGTGTGTGGGGAAATACTATCCAATGGTTGCACGAACCCCTCTCTACTCATATGACATTTAGAAACTAAACACCCTGTGTATAAAAAAAAAAAAAAACGAAATACATTATTTTTGGTGCTTAGAAAAGTGTCCAACTGTTACTTTATACATGATGTGAGGGAAAAAAGAGAATGAGAATGGAGTTGAGACTTTGTATTATATCACTTATTGCATAGCTAAATGTGGTACAAACCATACCATAGCTGAAGATTTAATTTCTTCTTGTATTAAGGATACCATTTTTTTGTATGTTTGGGGAAGAACATATCCACAAAATCAGTACCATCACTTTTTCAAACAATACAATGTCTTAGTGAATTTAGGAAATGTCTGATGATGTTGAAGCTGTAGTAGTAGATAGAATTAGAAAAAGTAAAATTTTTTTCCATCCAGATTGATGAAAATGTAGATGTTGATTTATCTGTTTTGCTTGTCATTGCAAGGTACTTGTTAGAAAATGAAATTGAGGAACACCTTTTGCTTTGATACCCATTGACAGAGTGTACCACAGGTGAAGATATTTTTAATGCAATCAATGGTTATTTCATTGAAAAGGATATTAGTTGGTTGAATTTTTGTGGTATATGAACTGACAGAGGCAAGCCTATGTCATATTTTTTTATAGGTCCACATGGCTGAATCAAAGAAGTAGCTCCCCATGTACCATGGAGTCACTGCTGCATTCATAGACAAAGTCCTGCATCCAAGCATCTTCCTAGTGAACTGAAAGATGTTCTTGATGAGGCTGTAAAAGTTATAAATTTTATTAAGTCACAACCACAAAACTACAGATTGTTTAAAGTGCTACATGAAGAAATAAACAGGATTCACAGTACATTACTTTTGCTGACAGTTGTAAGGTGGCTATCTCATAGTAAAGTATTTATATGAATGTTTAAACTTAGACATGAAGCCCAGGTATCTTTTGAAGACCATCACTTTCCTCTTGCTCCAAAGTTTCAGGACAGTGATCAGCTTCAAAGTCTTGCATATTTACAGATATCTTTCCAAAAATAAAGAAACTCAACTTGAGACTTCAAAACAGCTCAATCACTATATTCAAAGAAACTGACAAAATTTAATAAATGATTTTAAAAAACTGGACTTTTGGAAAGCATGTATTGAAAGAGACCAGCCTGAAGTTTTTGAAACTGCACAACTTCTTATCTGAGAATGTCTAGCACCTATCCCAAAACATGAAAGAAAATATTGTAAGTCACTCTGAAGGTCTTAAAGTGTCCTCTTATAAATACTTCCCTCAACATGGAAAAGAAAACAACTGGATTCTCTTCAATGAAAATTCTTCAAAGAAGCTAAACTATCAGTCAATGAAAAAGTGCAGTTAATCAAACTTCCTCTAAATTCTGATTTTCAAGGAAAGCATCTTATACATTCTGGGTATAGATCAGTGAGGAATATGAAAAGTTCAGTCAAAGGGTTCTCAAATATCTCTTGCAATTTACAAAAACTGAACTAGTAGAGAGAGCTTTTTTCTTCTTACACCTTCATAAAAAATAAGTACTGAAACAAACTTAATTACTGAAAATCCAGATTTAAGACTGTATATTGCATCTTTTGAGCTTAATTTCAAAAAACTAAGTGCATCAAAGCAAACTCAATGATTTCACTAACAGTGTTTCAATTAACTAGTGATCTGCATGACAATTATTACAGACTTTTCAGATAAAGCAAATAAATATTATTAATAATAAGTTGTTTGTTAAATATTTGATCATTAGAAATATTTAACTGTGTTATGAATATTGTAAAATTAAATTTGTAGTTTGTACTTTCAGTGTAGTAATTTTGCTTTCCTAATTTATTACTTCATTTTCACTATTTTACATTAAGAAAGGCACTGAACACAATTGTATTTAAAAGCTAGTGTTTGAAAAACAAGGGGTACAATTTATAGAAATGGGCTTAAAAGATGTACACAAGTGGATAAAGGTTGGGAAAATTGACAAACCCTTGACTAGACTAATCAAAGGATGAAAGGAAAGGACACAAATATCCAAAATTAGAAATGAAAGGGGAGAAATTACCACTGACACCACAGAAATACAAAGGATTACAAGAAAATATTATGAAGGACTTTATGCCACTACATTTAACAACCTAGAAGAAATGGACAAATTTCTAGAAACTTATAGCCTACCTAGACTAAACCAAAAAGAACTGAATAATTTAAGTAGACCAATAGCAAAGAGATTGAAATGACTATCCATAATCTCCCTAAAGGCAGAAGCCCTGGACCAGCTGGCCTCACCAATGAGTTCTACCAAACATTCAAAGAAGAATTAGTGCTTATCCTCCTCAGATTCTTCCAAAAAATTCAAGAGGAAGCAATACGTCCTAACTCATTCTATGAGGTCAACATTACCCTAATACCAAAGCCTGGTAAAGATGACACAAAAAAAGAAAACTATAGACCAATATCTCTGATGAACAGAGATGTAAAAATCCTAAACAAAATATTAGCAAATAGAATACAACAATGCATCAAAAAGATCATACATCATGATCAAGTGGGATTCATCCCGGGAGCACAAGGATGGTTCAACATTCGAAAATCAATCAATGTGATACACCACATAAACAAAATCAAAGATAGAGGCCATATGGTCATTTCAATTGATGCAGAAAAAGCTTTTGTCAAGATACAACATCTGTTTATGATCAAAACACTAAATAAAATAGGTATAGAAGGAAAGTATCTCAACATAATAAAGGCCATATATGGCAAACCCTCGACTAACACTGAATGGGGAAAAGCTGAAGCCCATTCCCCTAAAATCAGGAACAAAACAGGGATGCCCCCTGTCACCACTGTTATTTAATATAGTACTGGAAGTTCTAGCCACAGCAATCAGGCAAGAGAAAGGAATAAAAGGTATCCAAATTGGGAAGGAAGAGGTCAAATTGTCACTATTTGCATATGTCATGATCCTTTATATAAAAAATTCCAAAGATTCCACCAGGAAACTATTAGAAACAATAAATGAATATAGTAAAGTTGCAGGATACAAAATCAATGTACAAAAATCAACAGCATTCCTACATACAAACAATGAATCCTCAGAAAAAGGAAATAGGGAATCAATTCCTTCTGCTACCACAACAAAAAGAATGAAATACCTGGGAATTAACAAAGAACATGACAGACTTATACATGGAAAACCTATAAGACACTTTTGAACGAAATTGGAAAAGACTTTAAGAGGTGGAAAAATATCCCCTGTTCATGGATAGGAAGATTTAATATTGTTAAAATGGCCATTCTGCCAAAAGCAATCTACAGATTTAATGCAATACCCATCAAAATCCCACAGTCATACTTTCGTGAAATAGATAAAAGAATTATTAGATTTATATAGAACCATAAAAAGACCTCGAATTGCCACAGCAATACTACATAAAAAGAATAAGGCTGGTGGCATTATACTTCCTGACTTCTATTTATATTACAGAGCATCAATAGTCAAAACAGCTTGGTACTGGCTGAAGAACAGAAATATAGACCAATGGAATAGAACTGAAAACCCAGAAATAAACCCACAAATTTATGGACAAATAATTTTCGATAAAGGAGCAAAAAACATACAATGGGGAAAAACAGCCTCTTCAGTAGGTGGTGCTGGGAAAACTGGAAAAACATGTGCAAAAGAATGAACCTGAGCTGTGAACTCTTTCCACATACAAAAATTAACTCAAAATGGATTAAAGACCTTCATATAAGACCTGCAACAATAAACTGTATAGAAGAAGACATTGGTACTAAACTTATAGAACTAGGACTCAAGGAAGACTTCATGAACCTGTTCTCAAAGGCAAGGGAAGTAAAAGCAAAAATAAATGAATGTGACTATATCAAACTAAAAAGTTTCTGCACAGCAAAAGAAACCATCAACAAAGTAAAAAGACAGCCAACTGAATGGGAGAAAATATTTGCAAATAACACATCAAATAAGGGTCTAATATCTAAAATATATGAAGAACTAATAAGACTTAACAACAAAAAAACAAACAACCCAATTGAAAAGTGGGCAGAAGAACTAAACAGACACTTCTCCCTCAAAGAAATACAAATGGCCAGCAGACATATGAAAAAAATGCTCATCCTCATTAGCTATCAGGGAAATGCAAATCAAAACCACAATGAGATACCACCTCACACCTGTGAGAATGGCTGTTATCAACAAGACAAGGAATAACAAGTGCTGGAAAGGATGTGGAGAAAAAGAATCTCTGGTACACTGCTGGTGGAAATACAAACTGGTACAACCACTGTGGAAGGCAGTGTGGAGGTTCCTCAGAAAATTGGGAATGGAGCTATCATTTAACCCAGTAATTCCACTTCTGGGGATCTACCCCCAAAAAACTTGAAAACCTCTGTCCGCAAAGACTTATGTACCCCAATGTTCATTGCAGCGCTGTTCACAGTGGCCAAAACATGGAAACAACCAAAGTGCCCTGTGACAGATGACTGGATAAAGAAGCTGTGGTGCATATACACAATGGAATATTACTCAGCTGTAAGAAAGATGAAATATTGCCATTTGCAACAAAATGGAGGACCTGGAGATCATTGTGCTTAGTGAAATAAGCCAGACAGAAAAACAAAAGAACTGTATGACTTCACTCATATGTGGAATATAAAACTGAAAGCAACAAAGAAAAAGAAATGAACAAACAAACAAATAACCCATGGACACAATCAATAGTTTAATGTTTATTTGTGTACGAGTGGGTTAGGGAGGGGAGAAAGGAGAGGTGTGGGAGAGGAGGGGGGAAGCTAAATATAAGGTGATGGAAAGAGAAGTCACATTAGGTGGTGAACTTATACAATAAGTTGACAATGCACTGTAGAATTGTATGCCTGAAACCTATGTAATCCTTGCTAACAGATGTCACCCCAATAAGTCTATCAATAAAAAGAATTAAAGAAAAAAAAAGAAAAAAATTAAAAAGAAAAAGAAAAAGGTTGGGAACCACTGGTCTAGTGTATGAGTAGCAAAAAACTCAAATGCCAACAAGGCAGGTAGGCGACAGAAATGAGTGAGATTGACAGGTGAAGGCAGTAGTAAACTGAAGCACTCACACTGATTGTTAACACATGAAAATGCTGGTTCAATGTTGCCAGATCTTTCCATATTTCAAGAAAAGCTAGAAATCTGGATTATGTGGATATAACAAAAATTTTAAATGTGAGCAACTATCTTAGAATGGTTCCCCACAAACAGACTCTGAGTTGAAAATTGGTATATAAGTAGTTTATTTAGGAATTCCTCCAGGGAAAATGAGAAGGATGTGAGAGAGTCAAGATGAGGAAGGGGAAGAACCTCAGCAAGTGTGCAATCTCAGGCAAAGTCACATTCCAATTCCACAGGGAACTCTGGAGGCATAAATCATAGCTACCCACACGTGCAGCAAGGGAGCTGGGGCTTTCATAATTGTGCATTGCTCAGCCATTGGTTAAGAAAAACAGACACCTGAGGGGCATGTGAACAGCCTGGAATTACTTGGATAATCATGAATAATAGTGCCCATGGTATTTTATTACTTGACCTGAACTTTATATGCCCCCAGACATCAGAGTAACAACAATTGTTAAAAGTATCTGTATGGCTGGTTGACAATCTTAATTTTGAATGCCCTACTAAGTCTAGGATCGTATGCATGAGAGATTGTAATAATATATTAGAAGTTAGTAAAAGGCTTTATAGTTTAGCCAGTTGAACTTGCATGTTCTTGTAGAAAGGGTATGGGAAATAGAGGTCAGCATTGGTGAGGAAATTTTATTCTACTCTCTTTTGTCCTTTCTTGGAAACCACTATCCATTGCCTGAGATTATATCTAATGCTTGATTTTGCTACACAAAAGGATGTCATCAGCATCTTTGCTACAGTTTAATAAAGTAATCTGAATCCTTTTGTAAAGATAAACTTTCTGTCTCCTGAGGATCACAACAAAGATGATAGTTTTTATTTATGTAGCTTCCAAAGCACTAGAAGAACCCAGATGCATTAAATAATTGTCATATATTAATTAAAACATTCAGGTAAATTGGTTACTTTTTCAGAACTCAAAGGAAGTCATTTCATATTTTAAAAAATATTTGAGAACATCTGTGACTCTTGTCACTCCTTTTGGCAAGATTTTTGTAGTAATTTTGAGAAAAAGCAAATTTGGTAAACACATTTAATTTTAAGTTAACCTAGTTGTAAGTCATTTTTGGATGCTTTGAAGGAATGGAAATGACATTAGAAAGTATATTAAGACAGCTGAAAATTTGGGAAGCCAATATTTTAATTTTATTGTTTATAGAGATGAATAAAATTGGAAAAAGAGCAGTTGACTGTTTATCATGCCCAAGAGAGCATATGATGTTACTCTGAGGATAATCTCATGAGCCTTATTAAAGAAATATTATGCAGTTGTGCATTGAAGGCTTTGGCTCAATTCTGATGGTCTACACTTAACCCTATCATAATTATATTCTCACAATATTTAGATGTTGCAACTACTATCAATTGTTCAACTAAACAATACCTTCTATATGGACACATTGTTTTGTTTTGTGGAGTTCACATCACAATTTTTTATTTTAAAAATACATTTTAATTGGTTTAAGACCCAACAACATGTACTAAAAGCTACTAGTATACTAATATGAGGACTGGGTCATAAAAAAGAGTCAGAAATATTTGCACGTTAAATTCCTAGAAGTTTTCTATGAGGTTAATAGCAGATTTGTTTTTGTAGAATTGTGTGTAAATTGCATATGTAATTTGCTAGAATCTTCTATCTTATGTTTCATCTTTACATTGTCAGGTATTAGGTCTCAAATATTGTTTACAAAACAACCATGGTAGCAATACAGGTAACTTAGTTAAGAGCACATGGGGTATAGGCTATTTTTTCTAAAAATTGTGATGGAGTCAAAGGGACCCTGGTTTGGAAGTAGAGAGGCTTGACTATGACTTTCATTATTGTGTGACAATACATGAGTGTCTTAGCCTCATGTATTTCCTCATCTCCAAAATGAGGAGTTTAAATTTAGATAACTTCTGAAGCTTTCCAACTCTGACATTCTGCTCTGTTCTCTGTTCCTTCATTCAGAGAGGCTAGAGGCAGGTCAGGATGACATCACTGTCTCTTCCCTTGCTCAACTGATTTATCCTACACTTGTCTGGCCATTTCTCTTTTAATCTTGAAAACTAACTTAGGAAATCTTAGCTGGTGTTTGGGAGTTGCTGGACCCTGTAAAGGATGGTATTGGCCTTTCTTTTAGCCAGTCAAGCCATTTGTTCCCTCCACTAACATCATAAAAATCATCTTAGTATTTTCATTCCTTTTGGATTGCCTCCTGGGTAATGAAAAAAATTGCTCCCAAGATTCCATCCAAGTTTCTTTTCTCTGGCTACTTTCTCTGGTGGTCCTGGTAGGACATAGGAAGGATATGAAAAGCTGGTATCCAGAGGATATGGGCTATTTGACTTCTACTTGCAGCATCTAGACACTCCTGGCCAGACTCTGGTGAAAGCTCTTCACTGGGATTAGGGGTTAGGGCAAATCTTGCTCTTTTCTGAGTGAGCACTCTTTCTTTCTTGGACTCCAGGGCTTATTTAAACAGTTCAAAACTGTTCACATGAATTACATGTTCTACATAATTTTGCTATAACAATCTCTAATCACCTTTAGATCTTAATATATTTTCTTTTCTATGAAAGGAATTATATATACTGTAGAGGAAGGGGAAGGAAGGGAGAAGAGAGAAGAGGAGAGAAAATAAACCACTTTCACCTCTTTCCCAAATCATCTTTCTATTTTGGAGATTTACAAGCATATTATGAATGCCAGTGGGGAGGGCATGAAAAGAGACATCTATTTTTCTCCTAAATCCTATAAAAACACATATGGTTGTTCAAAGACCCATATATAGTCAGAGGAGACTGGGAGAATAACCCACGGAATCCTGGAGTCTACAGCCTTGTCTCTGTTTCTAGGTTTATTTCTCATGGGGCCAGGTGTCCAAAAGTTGTATGAGACTGTCAATCCCAAGAGCCTACAGTCACTCAGTACTGATTTCCTGTACGTTGACTCATTTTAAGTATTTACTATGCTCAAAAAAAGTAAACTGATATCAAATTATTTTCAATTTTATTCTTTTCACTGTTAATTGACTTCAAGTTTTTTCAAAATGTGTCAAAAAGCAACAAAATATAAAAAGTTGATATTTTGACTATTTAATGTATTTAATAATAGTGTGTTGAGCTGCTTTGTATATAAATGGCATTATTTTTATTTTAAATTTTTGTTATATAATAATAAATTTACCATTATATTGAATTTTAGCAAAAAATACTCAAACCATACTAAATGTCATCAGATTTAAATATAGATAAATTAGAATCTAATGGCATTGATGACATAAAATTTATTACAATGTTGCACAATATGGCATACAAGTCATCTTTGTTGTTAATAATGCAAGTCACAGGAAAACACATTTAAAAATCTTATAAATGGAGAAAAGTCATTGAAACTGTTTTACACTGAATAACAAAGTTTTTTTGAGCTCATGGGTAAATTCAAACCCCACAGTTAGTGAATGGAAATACTCATTTGGATATGTCTGAACATTGTAGCAGAAGGGTTAGGGTTGTGTGATGAGGACACCTACCCCAAGGTAATATATAGAGAGATGTAGGAGAGATTTAGAGGGAGATGAGTTTTGTATCTCACGGTTTTTCAACTTTGGAACTATTGACATTTTGTGCTGGATTATTCTTTTATGGGGGATGGGGCAGGAGTGTTCTGTGCATTGTAGAATGTTTAGCAATATCCTTGACCTTTACCCACTAGATACCAATAGCACTCCCTATCTCCCAAGTTAGGACAACAGAAAATATCCCAGGTATTGCCAAATGTCTACTAGGGGACATAATCTTCCTTGGTTGGGACCACTGCCCTATATTAAATAATTCTTGGTTTTCACATTATTCTATCACATTTGACAGAATGATCTCTGAATATGGAAACAAGTTTATTTACCCAAAGTCAATATGACAAAAGCTAATTTCATTAGTTGTCCATTTGCCATGGGATCAAATGCCAGATGAGTAATTCACCAAATTTATCATATTTACTCAATTCATAAAATTGTATTTTAAGGAGTATCCTTCATGAATATATTATGAATTTTTAAGAATATATACATTCCTAAGAAATTTATGCTCAAATTCTTTGGATATATTTACAAATATTACAAACATGTTTTTGGCAAATCAACAGAGCTGATAAACATGGCAAATTGTTTTTCAGTAAAGTGGTCTTCAGAGAAATGATGTCAAGAAACTGACTTAGAGTCCTATTATATCTGTCCCCATTGTAGCCAGAGTGGTAGCTGTCCTTGGAAGGGACCATAGTGACCATGAAGGTAACTCAGTAGACATGTTAAGAAGGTGTGCCTTTTAAGAAGGATAAGACACCAGGTATGTCAGCATGATTTCTCTTTGAGGGAATACAAAAAAAGATATCTCATGCTTAGGTTAATATTGTGCATGGCTCACAAAGCAAACACATATATCAGAGGCATTTTTGAGTTAATATCATGGCTCCTGTGCCTACACTGCAATAGTAACTTTGTCTGTAAGCCAAGGTAACAGACATTTCCTAGTCAGGTGGACCTACCTTGGTCTGACCTCCTTAACTGACATAATCTTTATAATTTGTGCATATTAGTTATAACAGCAGCATGTGTTTAGAGCTGGGCAAGGAAAGCAATGCTATGGTACACCTATTGCATTGCAGTTAATGTATGGATATTTTATTTGGGAAGTTTATGGGTACAAGAGTATTATAGTTGAAAAATATGAGGGAGGAAAATAAATATTTTAAGACTCTTCTTGCCCTGAAGTACCCCTAAAGCTCCACTACTAAACTTACCCCTTTGGATTAAGTAGTAAGATTGAGAAGAGCAGGTGAGAGTAAGCATGCTCTCTGAAAAGGCAGAAGCATTATTTATTTATTTATTTATTTATTTATTTTAATTCGTTTTTATTGTTAGACTTATTGGGGTGACATCTGTTAGCAAGGATTACATAGGTTTCAGGCATACAATTCTACAGTGCATTGTCAACTTGATGTATAATAAGTTCACCACCTAATGTGACTTCTCTTAGGGGGAAGAATTCTGGGGATGCCACTAAGATTAAAGTACCCTTTCAACTTAAGTACTGTTTAAGGTGATCAGTTTAGCTGTTATCTTAACAATTTCAGAGGGGACATAGAGCATAAAGATATATCCATTTGAATGGAAAATAGCTAGGAGCATAAAACTTAGTCCAAAAATTCTCTCATGATAGTACTTTTAGCAGACACTAAAAGTTATTACTAAGTTATCTTGTCAGAAATCTCCAAATGATAGTACTCACAAAATATTGGTCATATTCATATACTTGTCGTGTTAGTGCCACTTTTTGGCATATATTTCTCAGTACTCTTGGTTGACAGTTAAATACCTTGGAAGCTATTTTCTGATATAGCACACTGTCTCATTCTTTCACAGTACTTTGAAAATATCAACTCTTTTATTTGAAGGCAGAGAACTTTAAGCACTCAATAAATACTTGTTCATTTGGCTTTCCCCAAATTCTCACATCATCAACAATGATAAATGGTATTCCAAAAGTACAATTCTGCACAACCTAACAATTTAATGAGAGGTTCTATTCTCTCATGTTTTGTCCTTAAAGGGAGGTTAGGAAGCTCACTTCAGGGGAAAGATGTAGAGTTGAATGCCACATGATTAATCTTATGCAACTTTGGAGTTGCTCTACCATGCTACATTTCTCCATTATGTTTGGCTTTGGAAAAGCCAGGTTTTTAGGAACTTGGAAAAATAGTCTTTATCAGCTTCAATTACATTGAAATCTCTCTTTGAAATAAAATTTATAACTTTGGCTTAAGTAGATATGCTCATGCCTTGCTCATTTGTATATTCCATGTGTACACAACTATCTTAGAAAATTTTTCTTAAACAAATCAATTACAACTGCCCCTTTTGTAATCTTTTTGAAAAAAGGTCAAAACCTTCTTTATTTTATACACATACTCATTATATGTCCATAGGAGCTGAAATATTTAAATACCTATACCTTCTGGGAAATATGTTAATGGTGTTCTCAGAAGTTTTGGATCTGCTACTATATCACCATCTATCATTTATTTATTTATTCAAGCAACAAATATTGAACCTCTACTGGGAGCCAGGAAATATGATATAAATAATAGGAAAGATGATACTGGGAGATGGTAGAATTTTTTCTTTGCTTGTACATGCAGAACCAATGTTAGTGCTCTTTTGTTAGAATAACAACAGGCTAGTCCTCATCTCCTAAGTTATGAACCATCAAATTAGCTTGTCTTCTACATACACACACACACACACACACACAAAACAATAATATTCTGTTAGGTCAGCTTTAGGTCCCATTACCTAGGTCATGTTACTGGTGTATATTAGTATCAGCATTAGGCTCTGTGTCTACTAAAACATTTTACGTTCTCACAAAAGCTGTGGTTAAGCCATATTCCTTCTTTTCTGAACTCGTACAATAGATTTCATTCTTACTCTAAGTACAGTTACTTTATTCTCAGAAAATTTTACATTAACATAATTTTAAGCTCAGAGAGAATGTTTTGAATTTATATCCTATAGATACAGATCTTCAAAATAATGGTTTTCTAAAGAGTATATAAGCATGATTTGCCTTCATACGGGTCACTGATAAACACATGGACTAGGGCAAGGCCAAACACAAGCCTTAAAGCACAGTATCTCTTCACTCAGGCACAAATCCCCCTCACTCTGCCAAAACTTAGCTTACATTTCTTCAGCTTATCTATAAACTTATTTTGAAAGAGCTTGTCCAATGTTTTCAGACATTCTCTCTTATCTACAAATTTTGTTCCTCCAAATTATAAATGAAATTTCTCTGGAATACCTTCAATTTAGACCTGGGAATAGGCCATTTCTAGTTCTTATGGTAGAGTAAAATGTGGAAAGCATTTCTCTAAGAAAGATAACTTAGTCGGTACATTTGATGCTGGATTGGAGATGAAAAGACAGGAAAAAGGAACACAAGAAGCCATTGACACAATCAAAGCAATAGGTAATGAAAGCCCTAAGGTGTGAAAACACTAAGGTGTGCAAAGTAAACAGGGAAAGGATGGGAGATAACTGATACATGTTGGAAGGAAAGTTCAATAGAACTTCTTGATCTTGACATGAATTCAAGGGTGACTCTGGGCACCCAAAATGAGGAAGTTTGGAGGAGTATCTAATATTCTAATATGTATAATTTGTATAGAAATATCTGAGTAGTTTTTATTTTGTCATAACATACATTATGTAGCATTTGTTATAGAACAGGAGGTAGGAGAAACAAAAAACAGGGACCTTTAGAAGTAGTTCTGGACCCTGTACATGAATGTCTCATACAAGATGGACAGCAATTTGGACATTTCACTTAAAATGTTACTTGAAGTGTGCTTGAGTGTGATAGTGTTAGGTTACAGAATAACATGCTTATGATTTTTTTTAAAATAAAAGATTTGGTATAGATTACTAGCTCATAAAAATGGGGCATTATTTGTGTCAGAGTCTGTATAATGAAGGAAAGCCAAGACCTTGGTTTCTGGTAGAATGATCAAATATGTAAGATGTCAATTAAATGAGATTCAAATTTGTTTGGAATGACATTATTGGAAACTTCATAGAGTAATTATAATAAAATTGAGAGGGTCAATAACAGATTACAAAGAATGGTTGATAAAAAATCAAAGGGATTTGGGAGATGAACGGATTGACGGGAGGAACCAATGTGTTAAACTGCCTGCGTAGGAGTGATGTGAATGTGTTTGAAGGAAGGAGAAAAGTGGGTGATTCAGAGAGGGAGGCCAAGGGTGCTAGAGTTCTGCAGTGTTAACTGCAGGAAGAAGGTATTTGCAGGGACTAGAAGAGTTGGTATTAAAAGGACAAGAGAAAATGCTATCTTTAGGATAGAGGGTAGCTTCTTCCTCTGAGACGTGTTGAAAAGGATAAATATGAAAAAAGCAGCTGAGTCAGATAATGGCAGAGAATTTAGAGTCCTCACTTTCAGAGCCTCTCAAGAGTAGTGCCACTGGTTTGAAGTTTGATTTTTCAGTATTTACTTGCTCATCTCCTTGGTACTTCCATTTAGGACTTTGCTAGTTCATCTTCTGTGTGATGATCAATTCCCTGAATCTCCAAGTCATCTGAAAACCTCGTTATAAATGAATATGAATGGGGAGCATGGACAGGGTCCCATTTACTTCAGGGTCCTAAATATGGTTTGACTTAAGGGGCATTGAGGGAACTTTCTGACCCTGAATAATTGTTTCATCAGTGAAGTAGAGAATCTGACGTTTCATCTTCAAGAGTTTACTTTTTGTTTTACCAAGCATTTGTTTGTTTGTTTTTTTAAGATGATAATTCCTTGGGGTTTTCACTTTTTAAGACTGGCCAAAGTTGTTTTTATTTTAATAAATATTTATTTGGGATTGCATATCTCTTAGAATCTTTTCTTCCTTTCTTTTTTCCTCTCTTCTTTTTCTGCCATTTTTCGTTTCTTTCTTTCTTCCCATCTTCCTTCCTCCGATAAATAATGAGTCCTTATAATGTCACAAGTCCTAAGTGACACTGGGAATACAAGGATGAATATGAGCACCCAAGTACCTCATAATGTAAAGAGGCACATGGATATCAATCCAGTGACAACACAATAAAGTAATTAGTACCACAGAGCTGAGCTGAGATCAATGCACTCAAGCTCAGGAGTTTTACTGAAGATTAAGGAAGAAGGATGATGTTATTTAGAACAGGCAACACTACTTGGAGAAGGCTTGTGAGGAGAATCCTGTCAGGTAACCTTGGCAGTCAGAAAGTAGTTATAATGAGGTAGAACAAAAAAACATGGAAGCCACAGAATATGCCTGGGTCTGTCATGAACACAGGAACAGGTAGACAGGCCATAAACCACAATGCCTTGAGCTTCAATGTTTTTGCTGCTTGAAAAATTAGCACGCAACAGTATGTGAATTCAACCCATGGTTAGAACGAGATGTTTCAGTAAATCATGTCTCTACTCTCAAACAATAGTATCGTAAATTTGCCAAGCTGATATTGGAAGCCAGAATAGTCCACATAAATCAGTTTTAACTGGGAAGGTTTAGATCTAATCTCAGTTAATAATGAACTTCAAATGGGATGTTATCTTCTCTCTAACAGTTACCCAAATAAATATGGATAATTTATATTTGGACTTATCCCCAGGACTCATACTCTTGAGACACAGGAATTATTGTTAGTGACAAAACAAAAATGAGGAAAGAGAAGAAGGGGACTGAGAAAATGAATTTGTCTTTTTTTTATTTAACACTTCCCTTCTATTCAGTTTTATTTTTATTTTCACAGAGTTATTAAATATCAAGTTTGAAGTAAATGTTAAAAATACAGAAGCAAATTAGAAAAATAACATCTGAATTTAATAAGAAAATATCTGTTTAGAAGTAGAAAGGTTGGTGAAAAGAGAATTCTCCGTACCACCATCCCTTCCGTATGCTCCCAACTCAACTCCTATTCCTAATCCTTTCTCTCCAAAAAGACATCTAGCAATAATGCTCTTCACCAATTAAAGACAACTGTCACACTGACTGAGAATTTTCTTAGCTGCTCTAGTTAGAAAGAATGAAGAAAGAATACTTTATTTTCTCAAAAATATTCTGCTTAGGACATGATGCAAACCCTTCCCCAAACTGGTGATTTGAGAAATTGCACATGATATTTAGTGGTGCATTCTTCGTAAATGTCAGCAATGTGCCAGCCAATACTCAGATGATAGAATTTGAATATTCTAATTTTAGAGACTTTTCAAAAGGAAACATTTTGTTCCAAACCCACATTAACCTATGGTGAGAAATGATGTTAGGTGTTTTCAAGAGATTATTGCAATGTTCAGATGTACTGCTTGATGATAAAAACAGGTCACCAGATCCTAGATTAATAAGAAAATTTCTGTTTAGAACTGTACAAACTGGTGGAAAGAGCATTCTCTATACCATCGCATTGTTGATGGCCCTTTGCAAATACTGATCTGATTGTGCTGCACATTTTCTAGGGTTTGGAAATATCTAAGATTCTTGTTTTCTGTTAATCTACAAATTTCTTTTAATAATGATTCTATCTAATTATTTTAATTTCTTCTTCAGATTAAGGTTTATCATACACTTTTGGAGTAGTGAGGGTAAGTGACAAATATTCATTTAATACTTTATCTTTTCCAGGAAATAAAAAATAACATATCTTAATATATGTATTTCATATTTTTTGATAATATAATATATTAAGCACCTACTGTGTGACATATTCTTTGCTGTGAACATCGCATATATAGTCTCTAGACCTCTCAACAGTCTTGCATGCTAGGTATTATTAATTCCCATTTAAAGGTGGTTGGAGATAGATTTTGAGTTCATATCTAGTGAACCCAAGGCCCATTCTTTAACTAAATCAAATTGGTATCTACTATACAAGAAATGATGACTTCTCTTAGTTTTCTGTTCACATGTGCAACAGTGTTCCATCAGTAACATCATCCATTAGACTACAGTAAATATCATTTAAAATTCAGAAGCAAATTAGAAAAATAACATCAGAGTTTAATAAGAAAATTCTGCTTAGAACAGTACAAACTGGTGGAAATAGAATTCTCTGTATAACCACTACATAGTCCCATAGACATCTAGTGATAATGCACTTACCCGATTAAAGACAATTGTCTTATTGGTTTTGTGAGTGAGAGGGCATTTTCGTATGTAGTTTGACAGGTCCCTCCAACAAACCAGCAGCCCCTCACATAGTTGAGAATCATTACTATTCAAGCATCATTACAGCATTATGATTCTCTAATTAATCATGGGCTTATCCAAAAAGGGTCACCTGAAAGATATTTATGGACCTCCATAAAACATAATGCATTGTAATTTGGTGTTTCTTTAAAAATCATTTGCATGCATTATTTTTAGAGTTCAATTTCATAAAAATTTATCTTTTCCAATGAAAGAAATAACAAAAGTTAAGAATATTGAAAACAAAATAACTCTGAAGAAAATAGCATGAAATGTGGTGCAGTTCTCATCAAAGATAGAGGCCATTTATATTTATATATTTGCTTTGTGTTTTGGTTCTTAAAAAACTCAGATTGGTATTTCATATTATAATACAACACTTACGGAGAAAAGACAAGATGGCGACTGGAGAGGAGGTTCCTAAAGCCTCTCCCAGAAAACAAAATTGAACAGCCGTCCAGGAGCCAAGAAAGAGGACCCTGAGTGACAAATCAGCTGCTGAGAAATCCACAAATCGCAAGTAAACACCTGAAGGCTGGCGAGAAAGGGGCGAGTCGGGGAGAGGGAAGGGAGCAGAGACGGACCACGCGGGACACGATCCCTGCTGACTATTCGGAGCTGCGCAGTTTGGGGGAGGGGAGAGAGACTGGGGAGCTGGGGACGGAAGGAGTTTGGGAGTCAGCCTCTGGAACTTTTGAGTGGTAGAAGGGCTGAGCGAGGACTCTGAACTGCAAAGATAACACCCCAGCTCTAAGCCCCCTGGAGACCTACACAGGACTGCAGTTCCTGTTCCCAGCCTGCTGCAAAGGCGACCCTGCTGTCTCAGGCCAGGCCCACAGCTTTGGACTTATGGAGCAGGCACTTCCTCGTGCACCCCAGAGTTCCGAAAGCAGTGTGAGCCTTTAGATAGCCAGGTACTGAATCAGGGCTGGGAAGACTGATTTTCCCCAGCAAACGGCCAAAAGCCTTTTGCTGGCCTCTCCCCAGGATATATGCGCATAGCCTCCAAATGCAGTAGGAGATCAGAAACAAGAAACAAACAGCCCCCTCTCCCCCAAAACTTGACCCCCCCAGCGCCACCTAGTGTCTGCCCTACAGCAAGACACCACAAAAGCAATAATCTGGGCAGTGAACATAAAGCCCTCATGTCAAAGAGGAAGAACCCAGTGGACAGGATGAATTCCTTAAAAACTAAAACTCCTCAGAAAGAGCATGAAATTCACCTAGAAGATAGCCTGTTACAACTGGAAGGGACTCACTTAAGTGACGGAGAATTTAAAGCTGCCATTCTAAAGGCTGTGAGAGAAATGAAAACCTATTGGCAGAACACCATAGCTGAGATAAATAACATAAAAAAGGATATAAACGACATAAAAAAGGAACTCTGTGAACAAAGAGAACAATTTCACAAAGAAATTCAAAACATAAGAAAGATTGAGATGGAAATATGAGAAATAAATAATACCATAAAAGAAGTGAGAAATGAAATAACTGCCATAGGAAAGAGGACCAACCAGATGGAGGAAAGAATTAGTGATATTGAAGACCAGAACATGGAAACAGCTCAGAAAGAGGAAGAGAGGGAATATAGAACCAAAAGGATTGAAAGAATTCTGCAAGAAATAACCGACTCCATGAGACAAAACAACATCAGGATAATAGGAATAGAAGAAGGGGCAGAACAATCTACAGAGAGCATACTCAAACAAATGGTAGATGAGAACTTTCTAAACCTATGGAAAGATCTGGAACCCCAAGTTCAAGAAGAAAACAGGTCCCCCAGATACCTGGACCCCAACAGATCTTCTCCAAGACACATGGTACTAAAGATGTCCAAAACTAAAGACAAAGAGACAATTCTCAAGGCAGCCAGGGAAAAAAGAGCTCTAACCTTTAGAGGAAAACCCATCAGGCTGGCATCAGATTTCTCAGCAGAAACTCTACAAGCCAGGAGAGAGTGGAATCCAATATTCAAAAATTTAAAAGAGAGAAACTTCCAGCCAAGAATAAATTATCCAGCAAAATTATCTTTCGGATATGAAGGTGGAATAAAGACCTTCTCAGACAAACAGAAGCTGAGGGAATTTGCCAGCATGAGGCCAGCACTCCTAGAAATACTGAAGGAGGCTCTTCAGCCTGAAACATAACATCAGGAAAAATGGAACAAAGTTGGGGCAACAAGAAAGAAACAAAAACAAACAAACAAACAAAAACAAAGAAAGAAATAAGTAATGGCCACAGGAAATCCTCACATATGGATCATCACTTTAAATGTCAATGGACTGAACTCACCAATAAAAAGACACAGAGTAGCAGCCTGGATTAAAAAACAGCATGCATCCATATGCTGTCTCCAAGAAACACACCTCAGCTGTAAGGACAAACACAGACTCCGAGTGAAAGGATGGGATACAATATTCCAAGCAAATGGTAACCAGAGAAAAGCAGGAGTGGCC